>APFE031755781.1:0-12798 GCA_000404065.3 Pinus taeda | reverse complement strand
AGATGGAGAGGACTCTACACAACGTCCAGCGACACTTGACTAGACTGAGCTGTCGAGTACCGATGGCTGCTATAGAGGACCTCTCAGAGGATATGCAGCGTCACGTGGTTGGGATGCCACGCGACTGGGTTCGCACTTTTCGACGTGTGGCCAATGCTATAGTGACCTACTTGGCCGCTCATCCTGAGCCGGGGAATTAGATATGCCGGATATGATTATGGGCATTTGAGTCCCAATTTTGTATATTTTTTGGACGAAATATGTACACTCGAGATACTTCTATGATGATATATATATATATACATTTTGACTTTTTGATGCTTTTGATTTTATGATGAATGATTGATGTGCCAGTCTAATGCTTGATTAGCGATAGAATCAGCTAACCAATTATGAGATCTTGGAATGTGAAAATAATTAATATAAACAAATGATCTTTGCAAAAACCTCACTCTTAAATACTAGCGATATAAACATGGATCCCTTACCCGATAAATGTTATTTAATTGGGACACTATCAATTGAGAATCGAGATACACTACCAATGAGTCGATCCCATAAGAGATTGCCTCAGATAGTAAATTAATACGGCGGTATACTCAACCATATTATTCGAAGCAGGACCAATTCATATGCCTCTTGATACCATCAATTGACCAGTTGGATAATAAAGTACCCAAGCCGTGGAAGCGAGATTCCGAGTGTGCCGGCTAGCACCATCGGCGAACCCAAAATAGAACAAGTCATCCATCAATACCTGCAACAGTAGACCAAAAAGTGTTGACATCACAAAACTCTCGATGATATATGTACAAATATACATAATATACAAAGAATCCATTGCCTAACTTCTGCTTAAGCAAAGTACTTATTTAGGTAGAGCCCTTTTCGGGGCTCCGCCAGCTTGTTTCCCTCAAAATCGATTAACTCATACGACCCTTTTTCTAAAACTCGTTTAATAATGAAAGGACCGTACCACATAGGCTTAAACTTGCCTTCCCCCAAGGCGTCTTTATCTTGGTCATAGACCAAGACAAGGTCGCCTTCAGAAAAGACTCGAGGATAGACAGATTTATCATACTTCGTTTTGACCCTTTTCTTATGAGCCTCATTCATCGTGGCCGCATCTTGACACTGCTCATCAAGATGTTCCAAGTGAATGAGGTGCTCTTCGAGACTCAAGTCTCTTGAAGAAGCGCTACAGCTAACTTGAGAGATGGAATTTCACATTCAATCGGAAAGATAGATTCCATCCTGTAAACCAACTAAAAAGGTGTAAAACCAGTAGCAGTCTTTACGGAGGTCTGGTATGCCCAAAGAGCCGAATACAACATAACGTGCCAATTGGACTGATTTTTGTCAATTGTCCGTTGGAGTATCGTCTTAAGAGTTTTATTGACTGCCTCGACCTGTCCATTGGCCTGAGGATAATAAGGAGACGAATGCTCTTGATGGAAACCTAATTTAATATCCAATTCAGACATTACTTGATTCTGGAAGTGACTGCCATGATCAGTGACAATCTCTCTCAGGACACTGAATCTTGAGATAACCTGATTGAAAATAAACAAAGATGTTGTGTCACTATCATTTTTATAAGTGGGCATGGCCTCAGCCCACTTCGTAAAGTAGTCTACAGCGACAATAATGTACTTGTGATTCACTGCTGAAGGCGGATTAAAAGTTGTAAAATCAATACTCCACTTAGTAAAAGGACCGACCGTGAAAACAGGAAAAAGAGGAGCTGGATGAGCACGCATCTTTTGAGTAAAGATCTGACAAGAGTGGCAACGTTTGACTGCTTCCACACAGTCTTTAAAAAGTGAAGGCCAAAAATAGCTGGCACGTAAGATGCGTTGGGCTGTAGCAAGCCCTGATAGATGACCAACATAAGCTCCACTGTGGCAATCATTAAGCACAGACTCTGCTTCCTCCAAGGTTAAACAGCACTGAAGGATTGAATAAACCCCTCGACAGTATAAGGTATCACCAATGATAACATAATTTTTAGCCAGGTGACGTAATTTACGATGTTCATCCTTGGAGAAAGTAGAGGGAAACTTCGAAGTCTGGAGATAGACAATGATATCTCCATACCAAGGGTCGAGTGAAGAGATGAGGAATAAATGTTCGTCGGGAAAACTTTCCTCATAAACCGTATCCTCTTCACAAGGCAGCTCAGAAATTAGCTCAGCGAAAACCATGGATTTCTTAGACTTGGCTGACAAGAACTCGAGATCGAATTCTTGCAAGATGACTATCCATCTATTATATTTGCCCCCAATCACTCGCCTACTGAGGACAAATTGGAATGGATTGACCGCTGCTAAGACAAAAGTTTTGCATAGCAAGATGTAATGACGGAGCCGCTGGACAGCATAGACGGCTGCCAAGGCCAACTTCTCAACCGGAGAATAGCGAAGTTCAGGGCCTATAAAGCCTCGGCTCAAATAATAAATCACATGCTCGGTGAGAGCATCGTCCTCCTGAAGCAGAACCATACCAATGGTTGATTCTGCTGCAGCGAGATATAAAAGGAAGTCTCTGCCATAATCCGGTGGACTCAAAAGCGGGGTAGAGACTAGCGCTTTTTTCAAAGCATCAAATGATCGTTGTGCAAATTCGTCCCATACAAATGGAACTCCTTTCCGTAACAACCGCATGAACCCTTTAGTGATCTCGACATAGTTTGTTGTAAACCGCCTTAAGAAATTAGCCTTCCTTGAAGACTCTGAAGTTGACGAATTGAGGACGGGGGAGGCAACTGAACTATTGCCTCAACCTTGAAGGGATCAACCCGAATCCCTTCATTTGACACGATGAACCCTAACAACCGACTGAACGTAACCACGAAAACGCACTTGTTGGGATTCAACCGGATTTTATAAAAATGACATCGCTCAAAGACCATTCGAAGGTGACTAGGGTGATCAGTTCTCTTTTGAGAACGAGCAGCGAGATCATCTAAGTACGCTTCGATGACATGCTTGATGTCGTGGAAAGCATATGACATGGCCCACTGAAAGGTAGCTCCAGCATTTTAAGACCAAAAGGCATCTTTCTATATGCAAAGGTACCCCATGGACATATAAACGTTGTCTTATGTTGGTCTACAGGACGGATAGAAATTTGATTATAACCAGAGAATCCATCCATGAAGGAAAAAATCTCGTTACCCGCACACTCGTCGATAATCTGATCAATGAATGGCGTGGGGTAATTATCTTTGGGACAAGCCTTGTTTAGATCCCTAAAATCAATGCATACTCGGATTGTTCCTTGCTTTTTATCTACATGTACTGGATTAGAAACCCAATCAGTAAGAGGAACAGGGTATATGAACCCCGCCTTTAGCAGCTTCTCCACTTCTGCTTTGATAGCTGCTGCTTTCCTAGGGTTGACCGGCCGAAGCTCTGACAGACTGGTTTGGCATTTTCATACGTCTTGATCTCATGTTGAACTATAGATGGGTCAATGTCAGGCATTTCCTCATAAGACCAAGCAAATACATCCCGAAATTATTTGAATAGGTCGGTGTAAATTTGAATTTCTTCAAGGGAACACTCAATTCCGATGAAGAGATTCTCGATCGTGTTAGGGTCCCTAGAGATGTTTACAGGTGTTTTTTTTAAATCACCGACATATTACCTTTGGCACGAACGTGTGCTGGAGCCAAAGGGTTTGACACCGTACAAACATCACTAGAACAGAGCTCGGAGAATCTAGATTCTACCTCCTGTAATGGAGGAAGAAAGTATGAACGATGGTGTAAATCTTCCCAAGGTAGATCTATACCCATCATTGCTTCAAGAATTGCTTCTTCCGATGGTAAAACTGAATCCAAGCAGTCCAAAGCAGAGGTAGAATCAAGGCTCCAAGCGGGAGCCACATCGCCATCTAAATCCTCTTCAGAAAAAGGAGTAGGATGGTCATCTGTAGAGTTTACGATAGACTGATATCTAAGCTCAACTGCAGATATAGGAAATGCTATTCCATTCCCTTCTCCTTCCACTAATGTGGTCATAGGTGAAGGCAAGGTCCAAGGGTCTGAAAAATAATGAGTTCGAAAGAACCCATCTCATGAAAACTCCTTAGATGACGAAATGGCATTGATTTTAGCGATAGGAGAGGGAAACTCAAAAGTACCCATCAACGAGGAATACATCCCTACTCCTAGATTCTCAGTAGGCGAACGAGGGTTATCCACTAAGGGAACAGTAGAGTCGGAGCTTGCTTGAGGATTAACTGGACAATAATCCAATTGATCAAACTTTATGATTTTCCCCTCGTGAGGAAAGCAAATGACATGGAACAGAGTCAAAACAACGGCGTCCATTTCGTATACCCAGTTCCTTCCTAGGAGGAGATTATAGTCTAGGTTAGCATCTACGACTTCTACTTCAATATTAACGACCTTCCCCCCCTTATGAGAATGGCCATCGAATGCAGTCAAGACGGTAGGTGAAGGAACGACCGAAGGCGATCCAATAGCCTTCCAACATGACATCGACATGACACACGTGGAAGCCCCTTCATCAATAACAGTTCGAAAAATGTTAATTTTCCGGTATGTAGACTTTATTTAAAAAGCCATGTGATGAGGGAGTCACTTTTTGACATTTAACATGTCGAAAGTGAGCACTAAAGAATTAGTTGGATCAACTACCCCAATCGTGGAAAGTAAAGCACTTCTCTGAGTCGGACACGATTGGAGAACCTCTAAAGCGGACATGGCGCACGGACTCTGAGCCAGATCCTCCACAATGGAGTAATTCTGAGCGGCCCTAGCATTAGGATTAATCGTCACGCGTTTAGCGGAACCTTTCGGTATCCGTGGTATAGTCTCGACAGGGGGTCGCTCGATATTAAGGTCAGTACTTCCGGGAACAGCCTTATCCTTGGAAGTTTCGGCTTCACCATAATCACGTGACCGAGTGGCCACATGGACGTTAGAACCCATCATGAAAACATTCGATGATTTTTTCCCTTCCTGGTTGCCCACTGCGGAGGTTCCAGGGTTTGAACTCGCGCCAGCAAGAAGTTGTTGCCCTTAGGGAAAAGGGTTGGTTAACATAGCTTGGGAACTAGAAGTCCCTTGCTGCCCTAACAAGCGCTGAGCATCTCAATCTTGGGGCAAATATGAGTTAAATGGTCTCCACCACACAACTTGCATGGAAACTTGACTTTCTTTTTCGACTCATTTCTACCTCCACCAGCATTATTGCCGAATTTGCTTGCATCAGGCTTCCCATCCTGGTTCTTTTTCTTACCTCGTCCTTTCTTTTCCCCATTGGAATTTTGACTTCCTTTGGGGTTATCAGATTAGATGGCATTTATCGAAGAAGTTTGGGAAGCGGAAGGGTTAGACGATGTGACTTGGTTGTTAGAAGCAGTTTGTAAAGACAACTGCTGCAATTGATTCAACAAGTTCACCATATTCGTGTCTACTGACCCAACAATACCATCCGCATGGGGACCTGGTTTTGGCTTAGCTACGTCAACCTTAGATCCAGGAGCATCTGGCAAGTACTTTTGTAGGATCCCAGACTGAGAGTAGATCAATTCTAATTGTTGGGCCCTAAAAATGGCTTGCTCCTCGGAATAGACCCAGACATGGAGAATGCCTTGGAATCTCAGGTATCAAGACTTCAAGAACCACTCGAGACAGTACTTCGGAGGGATTTTGGCTTTAATGAGCCTCTTTCTCTATCTCCATTCTTGAATGTGATCAGAAATGTGAGTTTCCCTATCCTGACGAAAAGTGGCCAGTAGTTCGGTTCCGGCATCATACCGGACGGGCAACTGAAAATGGTTCAAGAAAATATTGGCTAAGTCGGCGAATGATGTAAAGCTGCCCCCAAGCAACTCTATATACCAGTTGGCTGTGTTACCAATCAAGGTGCGTTGAAATAATCTCAACCTAACTGAGTCATCGATCAGGGAGTTCAATGAGCACCATAAGTGGAACGTGGTTACATGGTCGCCGGATCCTCACCACTCTTCCCTTCGAATTTTGGAATATCCGAAGGGAGTTTAGTTGGGATGGGAGGCCAGGCTGGATTATACTTGATTGGGTCGTTAGTTAACTTAGTGAGGTCTGGCAAGTTCAACGTTGCCAGAAACGGAATTCTAGGAGTAGCTTGGGGATTCCACCCTGACTGGGCAGCACTACCGAAGTTCTGAAAAGATTGGCCTAGATTTTGAAAGGTACCAGGCTGGCCGAAGTAACCAGTAGAACCCGCTGAGCCAAAAGGAAAGCCTTGTGACCCAGCAACACTGGGAGTTTGACCAACTCCGGCCGTATATCCACCATACCCAGCAAAGTTTCCTCCTAAAGGATTGTAAGGAGTTGACAACCCCTGATATGGATTCCAAGCCAAAGCTAGGGGAGGAATACTTTGGAATGAACTAACCGTAGTGTACGGCCTATTCCCATATTGGCTGAAGAATGGATTCCCAGTTCCGGCACTACTAAGCCCAGGGTTATTCCAACCTTGGAAAGGATTGCTGCTTTGTCCTACCGAAGAAAAAGGCATAGATCCTATCGTAGGGTTGGAATGTGGTATATGACCACTTCTGAATGGAAAACCTTGGAACGAAGCCGACCCACTCATCATGGACGTGGCGGCCCTGAACGGAGTTGAAGGAATGCCCTGTGAATGGGCGCCAAATGGGAAGTACCCAGAACCGAAAGCATTTGTTTGGGAATTTCCACTCGTGGACGGAATGGAGGTAGACCCAACAATAGACGTGCTAGCAAAAGATCCGAATAAAGAGATGGAGGGGATGGAAATAGTTCCACCCTCTTGTACATATATAGGAGTCCGTATAGTCGTAGCACTAGTAGAAGCCATGCTTCCAATAGTGGTCATCGAAGGTAAGTGCGTAGCATAACCTGGACTTGACGGCCTATGCGACGAAGTCCCAACGTATTGAAATACGTGTGGATGACTTGATGGTAGGGGAGAATTCGGAGCCGCTAACAACTCTGAAAGTTCTTCTACCTCAATATTATCCTCCGCTTGTAAATGAACTTGAGAAAGAACTGGTGTGTTCCTCTCTTATTCTACGGAAGTACTAGGCCTTGCTTCAATACTATTGCCCCCAAGAGGAGTATCAATCCCCGATGCGTCAATTGCAGTGGGACAAAACCCACCAGTATTATTACCTCTGCACCTTCTCGGAGAAGGCTCTAAACTTGGTGGCGAGAGACCACGAAGTCTTCGAGACTGTCTAGGAGATCGGTCAGCCACTTTGAATTCTTTGTTTAAAATCTAACTAAAGACTCAAAAAAATTTAAAGCTAGGCTGACTAAGAGCACAGAGCACCCACTAAAAAGTCCCTAAAGATACAGCCAGTCAAACAACTTCCAAGTATTTCCGCTCCGGGTGATTAGGACCAGACACCAAAATACGAGAAAGTGGAAAATAAAGGGCCTTCCGAAGATAGTCTGGGATGATGAGGGCCCAGGCCTATCAGTGAAGGTATCAGAGGAAGTTACGCTGACCTCCTAACAAAATTTTGCACCGGTGCAAGCCCCCAAGCTTCGCAAGGGTGCCCTCCAGTAGTGTTGTTGAGAGTGATATAACGTCGATCTCAGGTGCCACGGGATTCCCTTCCACAGCCACCTATGTAGTTCCCTAGGAGTGGAAACTAAGGACACCAACTCATCATAGAAGCCAGGCGGAATAGTCGTGAGGTAAGTTCGGACAGGTAGGAGAGGGGGTATCTCTCTTCCCTGTCTTCACAGACCCTTGTGCTTAACTCCCAGATCCGGAGCTTTCCTGGTCTTCCTAACGCTATTGGATTTTCTCTCTTTAATCAGACTCCTATGTTTTAACGTTTAATATGGCCTTAGAGAGTTAACTCTCCACTCGCCTAATCCAAGGCCCTAAAATCCTAAAACTTGTTTGTGTATTTAACTTAAAAGAAAAAGTTCTAGTTGATTTTAATTAGAGCTTGATTTTAAGGGTTGCTCTTTAAGTCAAAGGATGATGGAAGTGAAACTAGTGGTGTTTTTTTTTTACGCAAAAGAAATCAATAAAACTTAAATATATGCGTATGCACTTTGTCATTGTTTTTCGATGAAAAGTAATCTCTACAGGGTTCAGAAGGAAACTTCTAATGAAACAAACTTTTATTTTCTTTTCTTTCCATTCACACTTCACACTCAAAAGTTAACAAAACTATTTTATGCCTAAAGAGATGCAAATCTATCTTAATGCAACAATAAATGCTTGATGCAAGATTGAAAACTACTCTAACAAGAAATGAAAGTTGTTTTGTTTATCAAATTTTCTTTTGCCACTTACAATATTTAGATGGAATATAAGATACTACAATTCGTCTAAATACTAAAAGCAAAACTCAAGATAACAGAAAACACTTTCATTCAACAAAAGGAAACTAAATGAAAAGCAAATTCAAGAAAGCAAAACAAAAACTTTTCAAAAAGTTCACTTGAAAGTAGCAACAAAAAGGGTCTTTTTGAAAATGCTCTCAACAAAAACTGACACTTCGCGATTGAAACAACAAGCAAGAAACACTTTTTTCAAGTTGACACCCAACAAAGAATGAAAACTCAACAAAAACAAATGTGTTTAAAAAGGCTTTTTAACAATCGAAGGCAGCAAGGAAAGCTTTGGTAACAAAGACCAAAAAAGTTCAAAAAGACAATTTCAAGAAAGTATCAAATGACAACTTTGATGAAACAAAGAAGTAAATGGTCATAAAAATCGATTTCATTAAGCAAACAAAAGTTCACCAAAAAGCAAAGTTGAACACAAAGATTGATAACAATCTTTCTGCTCTGATAACTCAGAGCAGCCAAGATTCCAATCAAGAAATCTTGCGCATTTTTAGCAAAAAGATGATGACGCTTGCAAACACAAAACCAGACCAAAACTCCTTATAATTAGAGAGAAATCGGAGTAAGGATGCTTGCTGTAACACAGAGAACTGATACTGACAAAAATGACTGCTCCACACGGACTGAAAGCACCAGACAAACTTCAGAGACACAAAAGATTTATAAATCCTGAAAGTTGCCAGATATACGCGACTGTACTTAGTGTAGACTGCATATATACGCGGTTGCTTTTAAGGAAACCTGCGTATACGTGGGTTTACTTCAGACAACAAGCGTTTATATGCTTCTGTAACTAAATGAAACAACATATATATAATATTTCAGGAAAAATAAAAATCAAACTCAAGAAACTGGTAAAACTCAGAAATCAAGAACAGATCAGACAGTAACAATAAACCAGCAAGCAACTGAGCCCTGATAAGCTTGAAAAACACCCAAACTAGGAACAACAAGAGTGTTGTCCCCAGTGGAGTCGCTAATTTTGTTGAGGGATTTTATCCCCTAGGGCTTTTGGGTGGAACCGTAGCAGACTGAAAGTTGCCTAAACAAAGAAACATGCACACACACAACCATTATGCTAGCAAAAGCTAATTCTAAGGTAAGAAGGATGTACTTCAGGTCCTACGTTCAGGTAGTTCCTCAAGGGTCCAAACCCTTCTTCACATCCCTTTCGCTCCTTTGCCTTGCAAAACCAACAATTCCAAAGAATGCAGCAGTATATGGACAAAGGTTTATACAAAAATCATCTTTATGTTATACAAGAAAGGAGTTAGTTATGAACTTTTAGACATCCATTCATAGATGAAATTCAACCATGAACATCATTAACATAAAGAAGAAACATATCGAGAATCAAGACGTGTTTCTTTATTAGACAAATAGAAAGTACAAAAAGAGTAATATCACCTGAGCAACCTCTCCAGGCTCCAAGCTCAGCCTCCTTCTGGATCCATCCCGCCTCAAGCCTCTAGCATATCTCCTTCCAAGACTGACTCCAAGATGCCATAACTAAGGGATGAACATCAAATCACAAGGAAACAAGGGTTTCCTGTACAAATGGGGGAAGTGCAGAAGGCACAAGGGTCTTCAGACCTGATCAGGGGGAAAATCTCAGTATAATAACCTTTCTCTCTCTTCTCTCCTCCCTTAGGCCTTCCCATTGGTGTATTTTTATACCAATTCCAAAGTAGTTTTTTAGTTTGGAATTGGTTGGGAACAGTTGAGGTCACGGGCACTAACAGGTGATCAGCAGGTAAAACCCATGATCTCCGCTCGAAAATAAGGAGTTTTATATTTTTTTAAGTGTTTTAATACATATACGCGGGTTGGGTATATATGAACTCGTGTATACACACGTTTAACTCAGGGCAATGTTGCGTATAGGGAATAAAACATTGTTTTTTAGATTTTGGACCAGGTCTAGAAGGAAGGGTTGCCCTAGGCCATGAGTACAGCATCACAAACCATAATAGTGAGATTTGGATCTATAACAGATTGGTTTTCCTTGTCCTTTGTGTAGGAATTGTCTTGGAGCTGGCCTTGAAGGAGTTCTTCTTGCCACATAGAGATCTCCTAACAAATCTAGAAGGAACTCAAGGTGATCCTCTTTCCATACCTTGTCAATTTATGTTTGATAGATGAACATGTGCATAACTTGGTAGCTTCTGCAGATAATCTTACAGTTTGTCGAAGGTCCCAGGAAAGCCTTTGAGGGTAGTTTTCATCTTACATATATCATGCATTTTACCCCATAGCAAAACCCTTTCCACAATTATGAGCTTTTTCTCAATTATCTCAATTATGAAATAAATATTATCTCATAATTATAATATTTTGGAAAAATAATTATGAGAAATTTCTCAATTATGTAATTTCACCCTTTTAACATGGGATAAATCTCACAAAAGTAAAACAAAAGGTGAAAATGGATGCATTTTAGGCAAACAACTGAGGTAAGTTGAATTTTGGTTTCTGTCACTATAATGGAGTGGAAAATAGGGTTGTAACAGTAGTGAATTGTTTGTTATTTATCATAAATTAATTTACAAAAGACAAATAAACTTCATAAGTTACAAGAACAATACCCAGAAGCTACAATCATGGAAATTTAACAAGACCATCAAACCTATTGAAAATCTATTATGTTTAGCAACTAGGACTAATTTTAACACAAATTCATCTCTCGTACTTTGTAATAGTGTTCCTCCAATGTTATATACCTAGGGGGGATAATATGGGGTACCAAGGGAGGTACCCAAGGTAATAATGTAATAATGAGATGGGCCATAGAATTAACAATATTATGAATAAAATATTAAATTTGTTAATATAGTTGGGTTGGGTCCTAGGGTCAAATATAGCCGTTATATAGCCGTTAGAGTCTCTGCACAGTCTATTTAACTTGCTAGGCCAGATCTGTTTCTTCAACTTGTCCTGACGATGAACCACACTAGTTGGTTCGAAACGCATCGACAAAGATATCTTTTATGTGATTTATGCTGAAGCTCTTCTTATAACTATGACAGATCATAGAAGTCTCAATTCTACAATAAATAAGGTGGTTAACCCATATCATGTAAGGGACCACAAGTAGTTAGTAATAATGTAATGGGCCCATGGTATTAGTGGATGATATGAGGGAACCATGGTAATGATCCATGGTATTGCATGTACGAGCCTATATAGAGGCTAAAGACTCCACATGGAGGGATGTCAAGAAATATTGTGAAGGAATATTGTATGAACAAGCATATGGCTTATGGAGTGTTCTCCTTCCTTAAGGAGTGAATGTATGGTGTTGCCCTACCTTAAGGGTTTGATCAATAAAGTGAATCATTTCATATTATTTCTGAGTTTATTTGCATTATCTTATATTTTCATATCAGATCTATAATATTTCCGGGTTAGATCTACAACAAGTGGTATCAAAGCATTTTCTTGGGCACAAAAGTGGAGATTTTTTTTTTATTTTTTTTTGCAGGATTTCGGGGGCGTCGAGTTTGTAGATCAGATATGTACATTTTGGTGCAAGATCTGAAAAATATAATTGTAGATCTGGATTCTATGTGAAAAAATACCCGATTTCAAAAAACAAATCGGCTGAATCGGAGTCTGAATGAAGGAGATATCGCTGATCTAAAAATCAGTGGGGTTGTAGATAATTTTTCAGGGCAGCGAGTTTGCAACATAGATCTGGATGTCTTGGTGCAAGATATGCAAAATCTAATTGTATATCTGGATTCTTTGTGAAAAAATACCCAATTTCAAAAACAAATTCAGTTGAATCGGAGCCCGGATGAGGGAGATATCGCTGATTTAAAATCAGCTCTTTTTGCAGAAATTTTGGTAACAGCGGGAGAGTTGCAGCACACATCTGAAATTCTAGTGCCTGGATCAAGATTTTTATCACATGGGTAGATGTAGAATGATTGTTCCATTTCTGAAAACATGTCATAATAAGGATTCTGAGCAATATTGACGAAACTATGACAATTTCAAATTTTCGCCAATATTTTGGTGATGGCATACCTAGATCAGAAATTGAAGGACTTGTATAAATTTGATGGCTCTCATCCAGCCAAATGGATAGTGCAAATGGAGAAATATTTCAAATTGGATCACGTCTATTATGATGATGCTCAACTTATGATGGGAGGCATGTACTTGGACAATGAAACACGAAAATGGTGGCAAGGGCATCAACGTGGCTATGGAAGGTTCTTGACTTGGGACGCCTTAAAAAAAGATCTTATGGACCACTTTAACCGTAAAATTCTTGTGGATAAGCTCACGCAGACAGACACACAACCTAGCAAATATTTTATTTTTACAGGAAAGAAGGAAACCAAGGAACCTAAAGGGTTATTTTCTGTTGGTATCTCCTTATTACAGGTTCATGGATTGATTCAGAAAGAGAAGATCATTGTCTC
>APFE031755778.1:61712-118675 GCA_000404065.3 Pinus taeda | reverse complement strand
ATCTGTGCGGTGAAAGGGGGGCTCCGCCCCCCCGGTTCACTACGTAGGTTAGTCGTGGAAAGAATATAACAGAACCCAACATGAGGTACACAATACCTGACTTTACCATAACCCACAGTCCAATTTAGGGGTCACAAGGTTAGTGGATTTATCGCAATCCACAATCCAGTTTAGGGATCACTATGCCATGCGTTCTTTCTTTCGGATATCCACCTCATCTTCGAATCCATTCGGAAATTTAACTCAACCAAAACATGAGAACCCCATTACACCATGGCTATCTTGAAATGGAAAGACTAGGCCGCAAACACTATCACACCTGGAAATACCCGCCATGATAGAAAAGAACCACATGAAATGCCATGCATGCCAAATATAGTAAGGAAATCACACATGCAAATCGATACCTACAAAGAATCCTCCTATAGCTACTTTATCTCGCTCTTCCTTGCTTGATCTATGCTTCCTCTTTACCTCCTTTTCCTTTCTTGATCCAATGCAAGCCTCATCAGAGAGCTTGCCAACTAATCCTGAAAAGCCTTTTTATCAATGAGGCCTCTATTTTCTTCATTTTCCATTATTTTCCTTCATTTTCCTCCTCACATGCAACATGTGACCTTTCACCTTCCTTTTCTCCTAATTTTATTTATTTTCATAAATAAATGTGCCAAAAATGCCATTTTTCCTTTCCAAATCCTTTTCTATTGCCTTTTCCAATTTTCTTAGCCATAATAACCAAGATGAACACCCATAGGATGTTTTTCCCACTATTCATCTTGGAATATTTGTCCCATGAACTTGGTCTTATATATATTTTTACATGGATTTTTAACTAAGGTTGTTATAGAACCCTCCCCCTTGGTGGAACACTGCCCTTAGTGTTCAATGACACCTATAACCAGCACGACTGTTGAAAACAAAATATACTCCCCATGAAGCTTTATAATGTTGCTCATTGCAGTATTTACAATCATAATATGATAAAACATGACAATCATACTATTTACTAGAGCTTTATAACATAACTCATTACGATATTTACAATAATAACCACATATACACACATACACATTTTCTTCACCCAAAAAATAATCATACTATCTATGGAGCTTTATAAATCTAGCTTGATATAATATTTACAATGATACACACATATGCAGATTTTCTCATCCAATAAATAAAACGATACGATTCACACATCAACAACAAGGCAATCTAGGGGCTCACACATCCATCCTCAAAAGTAATACTAGGATTCACCTCGTTCCTAGGAAGTCTAGAATTCATTGCCAAAGTCAAAGATGCATCCAATATCTAGCGCTACAATCTTGCCCCAAATGTCTCCTCAGTGAATAGTTACCAACTCATTGTTCCAGGGAACACTCCTAATGTGCATATGATTCCATCTGGAAATTCTAATTACCAAAACAAATACATCCCTACCCTTCAATTCTTTGCCACATAGTCCCTCGGGAAATCTGATCACCCCTTTCCATGCAGTCACTCACCTTCCAAGTTCACCAACATGCCCTGTGCCAGGCGATCCATCTCTCAACAAGGCTTCCTCACATTGGAAGGTCAACAAACAAGGCATATACCTGCCTCAAAACCATCATACCAGTGATAACATGATCATGGAAATCAATGGACACTATTGGGCACTACTGTACCATAATTACCCTACTCCTGAAGTGATTTACTAGCATATTGCTACATTTTCCAATTCCTTTCATTGCTGCTACTAATTGTTGCAGTCAGTTTCATACACCCAATTGGGAATTTCATGCTTTCCTGTACTAAGTGCATAATTTCCATTAGATTCAAAATAAATTGAAATAAATTCACATCATACCTCATCAGTACCTCGTCAATAAGGTACACTTGCAATCCTATTTACTTCTTGTCACAAGTCAAAATAACATCTTTGACCAAATAATCACGCATACATGTATCACATTAGGTTAGCTCAAAACACAAACATCATAGATAAAAATAATAAATAACATGTAACCATCATAAACTAGAATCATAGATCAAATGTAATCATCATTGACTAGAATCATAAATCACATGCATAATAAAACTAAGATAAAACACTGATACTTATCCTTTAATCAATCCTTAGCTCCTATCTTTGTCCTTATTCTGTATGCACTCTATATTGGTTGCCACACCCGACAAACACCCAATGCCTTCTCCTCAACCATGTGCACATACACATAGTGTGCATCACACACATACAACCACACACGTCATACAACACCATGCAATACATGCACCTACACCTCAAATACAACACATAAACCTAAACCCAGTGTACAACACAACACAATACATACACCTACATCCGGTGTACACCACTACACATACATAAACCTACACCTGATTTACAACAAAATGCACATACATAGATAGAGTACAACACAACGAATACACATGTCACGATAACATGACTACACAATGCATATACATAGTACCACATGCCTGCAACACAACATGTATGACATGAACATAATACCACATGTACACCAGTACCATATGTACAACATGTACACAATACTACTTATACACCACACCTGTTATAGATATATTTGGGCACATCAACCCCAAACTTATATGTCGATAAACTAGGGCTCATCATTACCTAAAAGAGTTGTTTCATGCCCTAAAGGAACATAGTCATCTGAATAGATCATTCCCCAAAAGTTCCACCTGAGAAACCATCAAGAAATGGCCTAAATTAAACCATACTGACTGCTCCACTGGCAGGGTGTGATGCATACTGAGTGGTACACTACCAGGGTGCGATGCATACTGATTAGGCCTTATATAGGGTACGATGGGCAAGGATGGACAAATGTCCAACACAGTTTGCTAGGTGGTTTCTCATGGAATCTTCTAGAAACTTCTCTTGTGCCACTTGCCTCTCTGAATTCACCCAAGGATGAATAAGGGATCTAAAAAATCTCCAAGTGGAACCAATTGTAACAAGTGGAATCACACTAATCAAACCCCATGGGTGACTCACACCCTTGCACACATCTATAAATGGATCTCCAATTCAAGTGATCCAGAGGCTAGAATATTGTAAATTACAAGGAAGTGCTGATAGTTTGTAATTGAGGAAGAAGCATTGTATTGTTGGTGTGATCTTACTATTTCATGAGGTGAAGAAGGATTGAAGCTGGGAGGATGATGCTGGATCAGACAACTAGGTTGTAATTCTCCCTTCTATTAATAAATTTCTTCAAGTTATCTTCCATATGATTGTGCAATTGTGAATGTTATAATTTGTGAATGCTATCATTTATTCATTATATATCTGATTCTATAATGTTTATGTTGTAATAGATAACGATGCTTTGACGGTTCTTTGTTGTTGTACTTGTGTAGGTAATCTCCAAGCGGGTTAAGTGTGGAGAGGAATTGTGGGATCTATCAAGGGGGAGAGAGAGCAAGCAAGGGATTAAGCGGAAGTTCCAGGTTGGTTCCATTATCTTTATCTTATCTATTACACATAGAAGAAATCGTTGAATTGCTTTAAACTATTGTTTCTAGGGTAGCTGCCAAATCTAGAGGGCTAACATTCTATAGGAATACTAGTTTTCCCAGAAACAAATTGGTGATCATACTAGGGAAGAAGAGATGTTTGTTTTTTGTTATTGTTTGTTTTATAAACTATAGACAGAGCCTAAGGTCAGCCAGGTAGCCTTCGAACTACTCTTGCTCTGCAATTGCATAGTAGATGAATGTTGCTTCAGTTAATCTCTGGTTTAGTTTATGAATTAAACATTTGACTTAGAAGCATTCTAGATGTCCTTTTGGTAGCTCATTAACATCTCAAGGCATTCCTTCATACCTTGCTCTCTACTGTTCATTAAAGCTTAGCTTAAGTCCCTGAAAACAACTGCACATCTGAGCCAAAACCCATTTCAATTGTGCTCTTTGGACCCTCGCACTGTCTTCCACTGTAACTCAGTATGAATCGCACCTCCTGAGTGTGGTAAGTGCGATGTATCCATGTTTCTGTGAAGCCTAGGTGTGATGACTGATTGAACTCTTTTTCCATTCTAGAAATTGGGGGGTTTTGACCTTGTTTTCAGTTTTGTTTAGTTGTTTTGCTGCATATGAATAGAGCCTCCTTAAGGAAGTCTACTTGCATCACATAAATCAGCCTCAATTAGAATAGGATTAGTGAATATTTTTGTGTATTTATTCATCATTTAAAATCCTTTGTCGAAAAGTTGTTAAAATCGATTTGTCGCTTTGATGCAAAAAGTGTCATAATTGTCGTTTTGTGTCGAAAAGAGAAGTGTCGTGGATTCTTCCTTCCCGTGATAGTCGATTGAAATTTTATTCATGTATTTGGTTTGATTTGTTTATACTCAAAGTGTTGAAAACATTTTTCTATTCAAAATTGAAAAGTGTCATGGAATCTTCCTTTCTCTTTTGAAGAAGAAATTGTCGAAAATGTCATTTTGAATGAAATATTTCAGATCTTTGTTGCATTTAGTTTTCCTTTTTGGCATTTTTCACATTAAGGAGAATGAAAAAAAATACGTGAATTTGCATTTAGCAGTTATAGATTTGTGTGCGAAAAGATGATTTAGGAAAATGCACTAGTGTGTGTTCTTTTCTCTTTTCTCTTTGCACTGTAATTTTCGTTCCCTAGTAGCTAGGATTTTCATTGCTCAAAATAAACAAATATTGTTTATCATTGTAGATTGAATTTTAGGAATTTCAAATCATCATCATGCGGTGAACCATTGAAAGGAAAACTCTAAACAAGATCAACCTTAAAATAAATTTCAATGAACCTAACAATGCTTTGGAATTTAAGGCAACATATCTAGAGGTCTAGGCTAGAGACGTGTTCCAGCGTTATTAAAATTAGTGGCTATCATTTTCATTGAAGGTTGGATGATTCCTCCTCCTTGATATGACAAGTGCTAGCATGGACTTGCACTCCTCATACCATCGCATATATATTGGGAGACCACAGTAGGCTTATATCCTTTATCCATAGGAAGCTGAGTCTGTCGCATTATTGATTGTAATGCACTGAACACAACATTTGGGAAGATTGACTGCCATAAATAAGTCCTTGGTAATTTGTCTTTAATTTATCACCAAAGTGTATATTGTATTTTTGTGATTGGTTTGGTAATCCCTCTGTCTAGATTTTCTAGAGTAGTCACTTTCCTTCCTTTTTGACTCTTTAAAAGAAAAGGTCCATCTGAGCACTTGTCCTTTCAGGCTCATTAAAAATTGAAGGAGACTAGAGTCATATTCAGCTTTTTCTCGACTCTTAAAAACTAAAAAAGAAAAGTTGTGTCCAAGCGTCATTAAAATTAATTGAATTTTGAATAACATATTTTTCCCCTTAATTTGGAGTTGATCAAGTAATCCGCAATCGTGGAAGAAAGTCAATCAAAACCTCGTCGTTCGCAGAGACTAGCGAGTCAACTGTCTTTGACTCCAGAAGCGAAGGTAATCTGGACAAAATGGTCTCATTTAACTGATTCCAATTCATCTAGTTTATTCGGAGCTTTTATTTCAACATCGTCAGAGACTCTAGTTACTCTGATTATTTTTGGTACATCAGCCTTTAGAGAAGAAGTTCTGCAGTTACAAGAGGACATTAGAAATGATCCTAGTGTAATGGTAGACACTTTTGTACCTAAAACAACTCCATCTAGAGTTGATCCAAAACCCATCTTGGTTCAAACCGAGGCTACATTTGAACCAGTAGTTGTTCAAGAACCTCCCTTTGAGACTGACGTTCATTTACCTGAACATCTGGAAGTTGAGTTTCAGCATTCAGAAGGTGTCACCCCTCCAGTATCTGTCACTGCAGAAGTTATACCTTCTTTGGCTAAAGAAATCTTTTACAGACCTGACGGTCTATCTCTTCCACCTGGTCTAATTGCTATAGAGGAAATAGTAGAAGATCCTCCATCTAGTACCTCATTACATTTAGGAACTGGGATTCATTTGTGTCCTTCTACTCCTAAGTTTGGCTCTTTTAATCCTCTTTCATCGCAAGTTCCTGTCGAATCACTTGGAAATCTTTCGGATAGACTAGACATGTATGAGCAACCATCAACATCTAGGAATATGTCATCTGATGCAGCTACGACAAAACTTCCTGCTGTTATTCGTACAATGTTTGCTGGTATACCATCTATTCTAGCTGGTTATCAATCACTAGTGGGAGTCCACTCAGGGGCTACTTTGACACCATGGTATGCTCCTATTTATTCATCTAGAGTCCCATCTGGTATTTCTTATGTAGAAACTTAGCAATTTGATCCTGCACACCAGTATCAATTTGGGAAAACTAGTCTTCAAAGACCGATATATCCTTTAAACACCGGATTGTCGCCATATGGAGGGAAATATGATTTTTCACTATTTCCTCTTGGGGAACAACCATATGAGAGTTTCCAAAAAAATTCAGGTCAAACTGGAATTGCATTTAGTGGTTGGATACCAATACTGCTAGAGCAACCAAGGGTTGTATATCCAACGCAACCGATCCAACCTGTGTTGAATATTCCCACTACACCTGCTATTATGGCTATGTCATAAGCATAAGCACAGCCTGTTGTGTCTCAACCTCAAGTTTCTCAGGGTGTGATACAACAACCACTTGTCTCTATGGCTCAACCACAACCTCATGTTAGTGCTCCTTTATATGGAACGACTCAGGCACAAATGGGTATTGTTAATCCATAACTTGGTCAATCCTATGGCATTGGGCAATAGCAAATGATCCAACAACCATGGCAGCTACAATACCAACAACCACAATTCTAGCAATCCCAACCTCAGTTTGAGCTTGGTTTACAAGTTCATAATGGATTTGGTCAATATCAAGCCTACCGAGGACCTGAGCAACAAGGCTTTGTAGGTTATGGAAAACCTCCTTTTCAAAATGGTTATCAACAACCACACTATATTGGTTATGTTCAACAACCTTATCAAAGTTACCATCATCAGATACATTATCTAGTATGCAAAGACCTACTGCTCAGGCGATTCCATCTTATCCTGGGTATGCTCCACCTAACCTGAATCAGCAGTTTCCTTTTGTAGCAATTCTGGAATTACCAAATTTTGAGCAGCTGATGAATGATCTAATTACATACGCCCCTTGGTAGCCAGCGATTCCTGATAAACTTCCCTCTGATATTCCTAAGATCAATGGAAATCTAGGAGAAGATCCATCGAATCACATAATGACTTTTCATTTTTGGTGCTCATCTAACACCCTGAATGATGATTCGATTAGGCTTCACCATTTTCAGTGAACGCTCACTAACAAAATGGTATATTGAATTGCCTAGAGCCTCATTTGATAACTTCAGCATCCTTGCCACTACTTTTCTAACCCACTTTCAGTTACCAATTAGGTACGAAATGGGAACATAACTCCTTACCAACTTTAAATAGACCACGTCCACTCACATATCTGATCATATTCATGAGTGGTGGTGTCGTCGTCGAATGGTAAAGACATATGTTCTTGATAAGCTTTTAGCTGAGTGGTTTATTAAGTCCTTATTGCCATCTATCACTGAGGACATGGAAAAAGGAGGAGTTGTCACTGAAGAGCAAGTCATTTCTCATGCCCAATATTTAGACTTGATCTATACTTAGTCTAGCACACTCTACGACAAAATTCTTAATGCTCCTAGACCAACTTTTTCCGTTCCACCTCCTTCTAAATCGAATAGGGACTCTCATGCCAGTGACGGTGTGATCAGTGCCTCAAGCACACAAACCGCAAGAGGTCCATCTTGTCAAGCTGTTGCTATTCTAGTCAGAATGAAAATGACAAACCTCTTGCCTTGGAGATCAATGCCGTGTCATATGACAAAGGCAAGAATCCAAAGCAACTAGGGGGCTAGAAGAAACGGAAAAATAACAAGAAGAAACATGAGAATTCCACTCCTGAAAAATCATCTGAGAACCCTACTGGGACAAAGAAACCTCCTCATTTTCCATGTTCAATATGTAATGAGGAGCATTATATGAGAGATTGTCCACATCGATCTGAAGTTTCGAAATTTTTGAAGGCTTTGAATACCTCAGCGGTGTTGACTGATCCATTTCCAAACCCAGAAACTAATTTAGTTTCTATCGATAATGCTTCCACATCCCAAGTGCTAATCTTATCCATCTCAAAAAAGAAAAATGATGCTTTGGTATCAACAATGAGTAAAGATTATGGGAATCCATCGTCATCAGACAACTAGGCTACTAATCAACCTAGTAGTTCGACAATGACTTCACGAGATGTTGTTCCACTCATTATTCCTAAATTAACTATAAAGCCTCCAAAGGGAGTCATACATAAATTAACATTTAATCGTTGTGCTTGAGCTGCTTAGAATTATAATATAGTGGAGGATTTGGCTCAATTACCATCCACTATGTCAACACTTGAGGTATTGCAAAATTGTCCCTCCTAAAAGCAGGTTTTGTTATCAGCAATAGGTGGGATCGATCCAACAGATTCCAATCTTATGGCCTTTAATCATAAAGGATATACACCTCAGTTACCGGCCCAACTTGCTTTCCTTATACAGGTAAAAGACCTGAATAAAAAAGTTCATCAAACCATCATTGATGAGGGGGCATCCACCTATATTATCTCAATGAGTTGCTGGAAAACTCTTGGTTCACCACCCTTGTCATGATCACCAACAACATTAAAAGAATTTGATGGAAGAACGTACACTCCAAATGGGATCTTAAGTAACTTGCAAGTTGAACTAGGGGGCAGACAGTGGAAATTGAAGTCAAGGTCATTGATGGAAACCTTGATTACAATATTTTACTAGGAAGGCCCTAGATTTATGCTATGTCTATCATTGTGTCTACATATTTTAGAAACATTGCATTTCCCTTCCAAGGTAGAATCATAATCGTTGACCAACTAACCTTTTTTTGCTAACAGTTCACAAGCTACTAGAAGCATTCCATTGATCCATGGAGGTTCACAATCGCTTCAAAATGTTGGAGTTGGTCTCCTAAAAGACCCTTCCTTAATGGGTACTTCTTCCCTCCCACCCCCATCTGGTTTTGCAGAAGTGGCCACAGTGGAAACTTGTCAAACAATCTCTTCTACATCATCTGAGTTTAAGAAGAGTTCTGACTATTTTGATAATGAGGATCATTACGAGGAATTTCCACCAAGCCCCATCGAATCTTTGTAGCAATCAATTTTCTGGGCTTGGGTGGCAAACCTGAATCAACACTCAATGAGTGTTTAGGTAGATAGGTCTTTAGAATATGGTACCTATTCTAATCCTTGGTGTCGTATACATTCTACAAATGAAGGGATCATCCCATCAATGATGATAGAAGAGACATCGCGGGAAGATTACCACCATCGTTCCCACCTTCGAGATGACAATGAAGATTATTCGAATGACCTCAATCATCCTTCAATTTTTGATTTTTTATTAAATTCTATAAATACAGTAGATTTCGAGTGAAATCCGTCCAACATTGAAGAAAGTATCGCCATTAATATTTCAACAAAACCTAATATTGTAGAGAATATTCACATTGGAAAATCTTGTTATCCATCAGAACTAGAAATTTATTGCGCTCTTTTTCACGAATAAAGAGATATCTTTGCATGGTCATATGAAGAAATGCCAGGCATTGAATCGAGAATTGTTGAACATGAAATCAAGATGTATCCAAATGTCAAACTAGTACAACAACGGCTTCGACTTGTCCATCCGAAGAGAGCTGTTGCCATTAAAGTAGAGGTTGAAAAACTTTTGCATGATGGCTTCATTTACCCTGCTCCTCTCACTGATTGGGTATCGAATATTGTTCCTTTGATGAAAAACAAGGAACGATTAGAGTGTGCGTCGATTATAGGGATGTAAATCAAGCATGTCCAAAGGACAACTATCCTAAACCCTTTATTGACCAAATTATTGATGAATGTGCCATATGCGAAATATTTTCATTCATGGCAGAATTTTCCGGATACAATCAAATCAATATTTGCCGACAGGACCAGTCAAAAACTGCATTTATATGTCCGTGGGGCACATTCGCATATCGTAAATTACCATTTGGTTTCAAGAATGTGGGGTAAACCTTTTAGAGGGCAATGAATTATGACTTCCATGAAATCAAGCACATCATTCAACCATATCTCGACAATCTACCTTCCCTTCCACAAAAACAGACTGATCATCCACAACATTTGAGAGCCATATTTTTTATGTTGCCAACAATACAAGATACGATTCTGTCTGCACAAATGTGTGTTTTGTGTTGGTTCTGGTCGATTTCTTGGTTTTGTAGTTTCTAAGGACGGAATTCGGCTCGACCCATTTAAGGTTCAGGCAATCCTTGACATGCCTCCACCTTCAAATTTGATTCAGATTCAGAGACTCCAAGGGAATGCTAATTTTCTGAGGAGGTTCATTCCACATTACACTGAGCTCGCTAAAGGTTATACACGTCTTTGAAAAAAGGAGTACCCTTCCATTGGGATCAGGTTGTGCAAGCTTCCTTTGATGCTTTAAAAGATTCCTTGATAAAAGCATCATTAATGTACGCTCCTAACTATCAAAAAGATTTCAACCTGTATCTCGCCACTATAGATACAACCATCACTATGGTTTTAGTGTAAGAAGATAACAGAATTGAACATCCTATATATTATTTAAGTCATAATCTTAATGATACGAAAAGTAAGTACTCTTATGTTGAAAGTTGGCTTTAGCAGCCGTTCAAGCAGTACAAAGTTTTTGACACTATGTACTCTTTTGCAAAACTACCATTGTGTCAGATTGCAACCCTATGACCTACATTCTGTTGTGTCAATTACTGGGGGGAAAATATTCCAAATGGATAGCCATATTGCAGGAGTTTGATCTAGAATTCACCAATCCAAATCAAAGAAATCTCTCATCTTTGCAGAGTTACTTTGTGACCTTCCCTCGCCATCCAATGATTTAACATCCCAAGCATCAACAGTGGATGAGACCCTGTTTCTGATATCGTCAAGTGCTTCGTGGTGCGGAGATATACTAGTCTATCTCCAAGCCCAAACCTTTAGGCCTAACACCTCTCACTCTAAACAATGACTTATTCGATACCAAGCCAAAGACTACCTAATCATTGGTGATACACTTTACCGTCATGGTGTCGATACAGTTATATGAAGGTGCCTCACGCATGAGGAGGCCGAAAAAGTTTTGAATGATTGTAATTAGGTGCTTGTGGGGGGCATATATCTGGCTACACTACTACACAAAAAATCTTATGAGCTGGTTACTTCTGGCCCACCATATTCAAAGATTTCATAATTGCAGTGAGAAGTTGCCATGATTATTACATTTTTGATCGCAAAACTAGATTACCACCTGCACCAATGCATCCAGTCATTGTTGTTGGGCCATTCACTAAATGGGGCATTTATTTCATGACATGCAACCCCACCTTGGCCAGGGGGCATGGGTATATTATAGTCGTTGTCCACTATTTTACAAAATGGGTTGAGGCAATGCCTACATTGAACAACAATGACGAAACAATTGCTCTTTTGTTTTTTAATCATGTAGTTTCTAGATTTGGTGTACCACAGGCTATAGTCACAGATCATGGGTCGCATTTTCACAATCACAATATGATTGAATTAACTGCCAAATTAGGACTATCCCATGATAGTTATACTCCATATTATTCGCAGGCTAACGGACAAGTTGAAGCAATCATCAAAGTCCTTAAGCATATGCTGTAGATAATGATTGGAGTCCATAAATGGAATTGGCATTTAATCCTATACTCAGCTTTGTGGGCATATAGGACTTTGGTAAGAAATGTGACTGGATTTACACCTTTTGAGTTGGTGTATGGTATAGAAGTAGTCTTACCAATTTAGTGCAAAATCTCATCCCTCAAGCTTGCAATCAATTTGCTTTGTGAAACTTCTGAAGAAGAGGTTCGTTTCTTGGAATTAATCCATTTGGATGAAACCATTCGTAACACTATGTTGGCTAATGAAGCACATAAGGAATGTGTGAAGGTGAAATTTGACAAAAATGTCAAGCCTCGTGTCTTCTCAGAAGGTGACCTGGTCTTGCTTTATGACCAGGATTCTGACAAATTAGGAGCATGTAAATTTGAACCATTATGGATGGACCCTTACATTGTTAAACGAGTATTAAGAAAAGAAGCCTACGAGCAGTTGATTATGATGGGATTCCACTATTGTAGCCTCAGAACGGGTTGTGTCTTAAACATTACTATGCTTGATTAAGTATAGTAAACTCATTGCACATATGATTTTATTGCATTTTTTAGTGTTTTCTTTTAGAGTAATCCACTTTACATTTGTTGTAGATGTCAAACTTTTTGGAGTTGTTTGTTGGGTATGACGATGCAGCTAGTCGTAGTACGCAGAACCTATCTTCTGCGGCCTAGGCCATTTTCTCTTCGAGTGGCGAGTTAGTGAGTTTCAAGGGGGTATGTATTGGTCGATCGACGAAAAAAATCACTGAGTATAGCGCAATGATTGAAATTCTCTCTAATGCCATTTCACATGGCATGCGCTGACTCATTGCCAGGCTAGATTCACAACTCGTCATTCTACAGCTTATTGGCATTTATTCCGTTCAAAACCCAGCTATTTATCACATGTTCCTAAGAGTTAGGATTTTGGAAAGGAATTTTGATTCCATTCAATATCAACACATTTCTAGAAACTTAAGCACATTGACTAATTCATTAGCAAACTATATGTTAAATAGACATTTGCAGCATTTGTAAAGAAAGCATTTCACATCAACATTTGCATTAAGATTTCATCATTTAGCCAAAATAAAAATCCAAAAATCAAAAGTAGATAGCTGTTTGTAGTTTTTACAAAAATGTTTTGTGTCCAAAGCAAAATTAGTCATCTGACCAAGAAACTCAAAGTGAATGTAGAAAAACATCCTAGACTAGTGATGCTGGTGATAACATGTCACCACCTGTGCTATCATGTGCAGGAGCCTAGTCCAAGGACGCGGCATGCTAGTAGTATGGCACTGTAACCTCAAAGGTAACACGTCAGTCCTGACATCCCGAATACCAAGAGTGAGGCCCTCAATCCGATCCTGCAACACTGCCAGGGTCTCTGATATGTCCAGATCCTGAAGGACGGATCTCCCTACAACCTCTCCTACTGGAGCGTCATCTGCTACTCATGGGCCTACCACTGGTCGCATTGGTCCCATATCTACACACACATATGAGTTTATTTAGCCTTGGTATCATCTAAAACACATAAAAATTATAAAACCGAAAAAATAGAGATATGGTAAAATCATTTTACCTATAGCACTCCACTGCTCGCCAGCTCGTAAAGCCATGTTCAAATCGCCGTGGAAATCCATCTCAACATATGGATACTTCGCAAAGACCATCTCCTAGCGTTGAACCACTCGAGAAAGGCATCAAAGAAGGAGATCTGTGACTGGTCAGCAAGGATGGCCATAAGATCCACCCATCTCTGCATCCGTGGTTCCCTCAGTGTAGGCAATCACAATGAAATGTTTTGAGGTTGCATTAGTGGAATTCTCTCCAAAGCAAAAGCAGTCAATATGGATCCATAACCAAATTTATTGGTTCTTCCATTCTTTACTTTGGATAGTTGTTCTTTTATCATAGGAAGTATCACCTCACACCAGTTGAACACCTTCGGTTCCAGGCACTCAAGGGCATATTGCATGTAAGATCTATTCGCCAAATGTAAGGCTGCAGTGCCAGCCAATCTAGAAAAGGTAAATAAAATGTTCCTCGAAGGTCGATCTATAACATCCCGGATATTAATATTACCATCTCTACTGCGCTGAGATCCATCCCTGCAGAACTGACGAATGTAATCTTTCACAGATTTGCCCCCACGAGCAAATCCTGAAAGTGAAAGAGGGGCACCATGCCTTGACAATCCCATAAGAAAATAAATATCCTTGACTGTCAAAGGAATATATTTACCCCTGATCTAGAATACCTGGTCAATAGGATCCGAGGCATCGAGAAAATACTCCAACGAACTGATCTGTTGTCTCATGCTGGATATGCAAAAGAACTTCAATAAGCCATAGTTTCTTGATGCATCCATTGTGCCCTAGTCATGTAAAGCAGTCATATCCTCCTCTTCATGCTCTCATTCACGCCACGTGACAACAATCTTGATGCAACAAATATCTGAAATCCAAAAAATAGATGAGTTAGGATCCAATTTTGAGCAAAAACGGGTAAAATTTGATGAAAAAACACTTGTAAATTTGCCTTTCTATGCCCATTACACCCTACCTTTTAGCAAGATGAGATGCATACTAACTAGCCTATTGACAGGTCAATATGCATCTCACATTTTGATACTGACTAGGTGCGATGATTGGGGAATGAAATCATTAAACCCCAAGGGCCCAGAAATGTGGAAAAACTAGCTCAGAATCAAGAAAAAATGGAATGAAAATGAAGAGCTCAAGGATAGCTCCTACCTAGTCCTGATGACACGGAGAATGGTCCATAGGATCTCCTAAAAGCAACCAGTGAAATTTGAGGGGGAAAACCGCTCTAGAACTCCAAAATCCCAAATTTGAAAAGAAATGATGAAAGTGAAAGATAAAACTACATTTTATGTTTACTATTCATGTGCTTCAAGTAAAATGCTAGTTTTAGTTCATAGATATGTATTTCTAATAAATTTGATGGAGTTTTGAACAGATCAAACAAATGATGAAAGAATCTGATATGCTAAACAGTGAATTGAACATCTTTGATCACCATTCAAGCATAGTTTTTCGTTTCGAGCTTGTGTAAAAAATGAAACCGAATCCAAGCATAGTTCCATATGGTTCAAGCTTGTCAAAAAATGAGCCCATTTACAAGTAATTAACCTTTTTGATTGCCATTCTATCAGCCTTTTGAGCCTTGGTTGTGTACATCTCATCCCCACCATCCCTTCGGCTAATCATATGCTTCCACTTGGTTGTTTTACCCTTTTTTGAGGAACAGTTGTCATGGGTGGTCTTATTAGCCAGTCTCTTCACAGAAATCATCATGTTTTGAGAAGTTCCAAAATCACCAAAACCAGTTGCTACCTTAGACACCACTCGTTCCTAAAAATCAAGTCCTCTTTAAACCCTTTTCAGACTCGTTAAATATGAAAAGATTGTCGAGTGCTTGTCATTTTCAGTGTGTTAAAGTGATTGGAAATGTCATCCCTCCTATATTATTTTATCCTTTTTCGGACCTGAGGGATTATTTTACGAAAAAGAACTGGTGGAGTTTTCTTTTCGTCCCTTTTAAAAATCTCTAAACATGAAAAGGACCAAGTTATCCTTGTCGTTAAAATCGTTAAAACAATAGCGACAAACTTATCCATCTAGATGAGACTGAGTTTCACTGTTGCTAGACTCGTTAAAACATTAAATAGCAACAGGTTTGCTCGAAGGGAGAATTATAGAACAAGCATATATTATTCTCCTCATGCTTGACAAAAATAAAGAGGTTCTAATCAATAATGACTGGGGAAAAAGGGGAAGAAAATTTTTAGAATTTATGATAGCAAGTCGCTCTTGAACATGACACTTTCATTTTATCACCATCATTGAGTTGGGTTGGGTTATTCCATTCAACGTTTATCTCACCATTATTTTTTCATACCATCCATCTTTTGGGGTTAATGCTACCAATTCATCTTAGTGTCTTCGACATGTTCAAGAGAAGTCATTCAATCAAGAAGCCACGATCCAGTTAATGTCTCATCCACTGCAATACCTCCAACCTTCATGTTTTCATGATCGCCATTCCTGAACCTTGTGTCGCCAATTCATTTTCACCTCCAAAAATCATTTGCTTCGTTTTGTGTCATAGATGTGGGATACATCAAGGCCCTCCTACAACGAGTCACTTCTTGTCGACATCAGCTCATTATCCAAGAAGTTGACTTAGAAACAACCCTTTCAGTGCTTTGAAGCTTGCATACATCAATGGCAAGTTTCTCACTTTCAGTGATAGGTTGACATCAATGGCCTTCAACCGAAATATTTTGCATGGTGTTCGATGTCAGATCATATATTCAAACCACATGAACTGTACTGTAGTACCTTGAGGGTCATTATCATTATCGGTGATTCCTTTCGCATTTGTTAACAACTTACATTATTGGCTGGTAATGAGGCAATGTCTTTCCATGTTCGACTTCAAAACATCTCTTCACATGGATTGATTTGTACATCAAGAGAAGATTGAATGAGTTTGAAGGCCCCGGATCTAGTTTCATCCATCCAGGCTGTGATATATTCATGGACACATAAACACAAAATGTATAAAGGCTCTACACAGATGGTCCTCCTAACCATGGATAATGGATCTAAAGAATCACCAGTCTGCATCTGCAGACGACTATCTCATTTATGTACATGAAATGAATTTATAAAGTTGAGCATGGGAATGCCTCCCTTAGCTAGATCATGAAAATTATATTATGATGATGTATTGTTTTGTAACTTATTCAGGTCACCTTCCAGTTCAAAACTTCGAATCCTCATGATAAAGCATTTCACTCGACATCAATATTTATGACTTCATGCTTTAGGGGGAAATTGTTATAGAAATATTTGAGCACATCAACCCCAAAATTATATGTCGATAAACTAGGGCTCATCATTCCCTAAAAGATTTGTTTCATGCCCTAAGGGAACATAGTCATCTGAATACATCATTCCCCAAAAGTTCCACCTGAGAAACCATCCAGAAATGGCCTAAATTAAACCATACTGACTACTCCACTGGCAAGGTGCAATGCATACTGAGTGGTACACTGCCAGGGTGCGATGCATACTAATTAGGCCTTCTATAGGGTGTGACGGGAAAGGATGGACAAATGTCCGAGACAGTTTTCTAGGTGGTTGCTCATGGAATGTTCTAGAAAATTCTCCTGTGCCACTTGCCTCTCTAAATTCACCCAAGGATGAATAAGGGATCTAAGAAATCTCCAAGTGGAACCAATTGTAACAAGTGGAATGACACTAATCAAACCCTTGGATGACTCACACCCTTGCACACATCTATAAATGGATCTCCAATTCAAGAGATCCAGAGTTTGGAATATTGTGAATTGCAAGGAAGTGCTGATAGTTTGTAATTGAGGAAGGAGCATTGTATTGTTGCTGTGATCTTGCTATTTCATGAGGTGAAGAAGGATTGAAGCTGGGAGGATGATGCTAGATTAGACAACTGGGTTGTAATTCTCCCTTATATTAATAAAGTTCTTCAAGTGTTCTTCCATATGATTGTGCAATTGTGAATGTTATCATTTGTGAATGTTATCGTTTGTGAATACTATCATTTGTTCATTACATATCTAATTTTGTAATGTTTATGTTGTAATAGATCATGATGCTTTTATGGTTCTTTGTTGCTGTACTTGTGCAGGTACTCTCCAAGCGAGTTAAGTATGGAGAGGACTTGCAGTATCTTTCAAGGGGGAGGGAGAGCAAGCAAGTGATTAAGCAGAAGTTCTAGGTTGGTTCCATTATCTTTCTCTTATCTGTTACACATAGAAGAAATCATTGAATTGCTTTAAACTGTTGTTTCTATGGTAGTTTCCAAACCTAGAGGGCTAGCATTCTATAGGAATAATAGTTTTCCCAGAAACAACACCACCTTCACAATGTGTGCACAACATCACATGTACATAACACCACCTGCACAAACATGTACACAACACCATATGTATACCACACCACCTGTACAATTTGTACACAATATCACATGCACACAACACCACATGCACGACATGTACACAGCATGACATGTACATAGTGCCACATGCACGATATGCACACAACATCACCTGCACACAACTCCACATATACAACATGTACACAACACCTCATGCACACAACACCATATGTACATAGTACCATATGTACGAGATGAACACAACACCATATGTACATAGCACTGCATATACAACATGCACATAGTATCATATGTACACAACAACAGATATCTAACATGTACATAGTACGATATGTACACAACACCACATATCCAACATGTACATAACATGATCTATACCTAGCACTACATATGCAAAATTCACACAACAATATCTGTACCACCCTGTACATAACATTGCATAAACAACATGTACACATAATATATATACACAACACTGCATGTGCACAACATCACGGATGCAACATGTACAACATATACAACATATGCACAATAGTAGCACTACACATCCAAAACCACACTATCTCTACCAAGCATCCTTGCTTCCAGTGTCTCTTCATCATCCATGCTTATTCTAGCATGCCACAAATCATACTGCTTTCATTCTGCTCAGGTGTCTCCCTGCATAGCCCGTCCATAACATAGACATAATATAATCACATAATATCATAAACCAGGAAGCTCTTCATGCCATTCCCCTACGTAAGAAATCATTCTTTAACAAGATTGATCCCTAATGACCGTGTCAGACAATGACATAGATACATAGATACATATATATAAACATTATCATAAACAATCATGATCTAGTCAAACAACGATATGCATATATACACATATATACATATAAACATCAACATAAAACAATAATGATCTAGCCAGAAAAAAACATACATACATACATATATATATTAGCATAAACATGATCAAAAAATAATTACCAAATGTCATAAGGTCAAGGCTAAGAGAACTCCATTTATCTCTGCACAACCCGCACAACATTAAGAAGAATTGTTCTCAACATAACCATGATATTGGATGCCTCATACTCAGTCACTTTACCTTTCATGTTACCTTTATCATGATTGTTCCACCATCATTCATTTATCCCAATGGAACGAATGAACTCAACCAACTATCATATTCTTGCCTTCAGCTACCCTTATACATGCACTGACTTCATTTGAGTCTTACATTGCCTACTAGATTTCATTCAACTCTCCTTGAACTCCACTAGCTTTCCTCTTTTCCCGAACAATTCCTAAGAATCAAACATAAAATACAAGAACAAGAAACAAACAAGAAAAAACACAAAGAACGAAGAATTATATAACACCACAACCAAAGTGGCATAGCTATGCACCAAACATAAACAAGCTGCAATCAAACACAACAAATCACAAAAGACCAAAAGAACAAGACTAGCAACAGACACCATGACTCAATCCCCATGGTTCCTAGTGTTTCTAAGGAAAAGCTCAACCTGAGCCTTCTTTAGAATCTCATGGTAGTTTCCTAGCCATGCAATCCCCTGTATCATATTTCAATAAACACATAATTGTCTGTGTATAAACAAATACACCAACATATTGGTTACCTTAACTTGTCATACTAATTGCAAGCATGTTACGCTGTAAATACTCACACATGTCAACCACAAGTTCCAAATATCAAGACAATCATATCTATCAATTTCAAATCAACCTTTACCAAGACTAACAATAATGCCATAATCCATATTCAACTCATAGTCATTAGACATAATGCTACAACTATCACCTATTACACTCAAGTACATGTCAACTATATCAACACATATGTGTGAGTAAAACCAACTTAAAACAAGATCATTTCTTAATGCAATCTTATATACACATACTCATATCATCTGATTAATCAAACATTTTACAACAGATAGAAAAAATAATAGACACCAACACTCAAACACCAAATAGACGACATAATCAAATATTCAAGAACAAAGTAGATGACATAAGAAATCTCTTACCTTAACGTATCTCAGGGGAGGCTATCTTGTCTACACAATCAATCTAGTTAGCACGATATAAATCCACAACACATCAACTCAAACACAAATAAGATCATGATATCCATAACAATAACTAACTTACATGTTCAAATCATAAGCCCATAAACATTTTTCATTCATGCCTAACAATCACATATGTACGATCATTCTATATTAGTACAACACAATGTCATGAATAAGTTGACTCATACCTAAATGTCATAACCCTGACCAACTGCATATGCCAATCCAATTTAACATGATACATATAACATCAAGATATTAATGCTATAAACCTAACCATCAATTTCACTAACATATAACAAGAATAAGTTAACATATATCATGCTCCTCAACAACATATAACATAATCACCGAGCTAACTGCAAGTTAACATATAACATATTCATCAACTACATACAACATAATCATCAAGTTAACTAACATAAAAAAACAACAACAATGCATACAACCACAAGTTACTATTATTCATGACTATCTAACACATGTGCATATGAATACACTAACCAATTAGCATTTATCATACATGTAACCATAATAATAATAGAATGACAAGCATATTAGTAATCCTAATGCTTATAACAAACATTAACCAACATACCTGCATTTCCACCGTACAAACTTGTATGATGATATGCTCTTCCCCCGAAGTCCATTGTTGTAACTTCACTTTAATTATTTTCATCTCCTTCTCTATCTCAGCCAACACATTAGCATCGTAATCCGAGCAGCCAATTCTGCTTCATATTTGATTCGCGCCATTAGAGACACTTTACCCTCACCATATGAATAATGAGTGACCCCTAAATAATATAGGGCCCTTTGGTGGACGGGCTTTCTTGGGCACTGAGAACTTTGACGAGAAATCCCACATACCAATATCATCATGGTGACCTAATTACATACAATGACCTTATGTACAACAACCTTCACCGTGAAAATGCATGCACAACAACACATAGACACTGACATGCATTCATGACAAACACATTGTAACAATAACATTGTCAACTTCCACATGGAGACACAATGAAAACAATGACCAACACTATGAATAAACAACAAGCACATAGTCCACAAACATAAAGAACACGTATGAAACTGACATGCATGCATGACAAACATATTTCTCCCATCCAGTCGAAGGGTTGAACCATGATTTGATACCACGGTAACACCCTCATCCCACATCTACCCAAGTAATTGACCAACCATGGTAAATATGTGACGAGAGGCCATTATAATGGGATTCAACCACTTAAGTCACCTTAGGGAAGAGGAATCGAAAAAAACACACGACATAGACCTTCCACATCAGCTACAAAACTCCTAGGAGTCATCCCAATCATGTAGGTAACTAGCCGCTGAGGCCAACTAAAGTTTTAGTGCATCAAACCCTTCGATTATCCTTTGATATGCACCAGGGTGCATCTAGAAGGCTCTAGATGCTTGCACAAAAAGACATGCGTGCGTATGGGAGCTTTTCTCCTCAAATCTGTGCCCGCGACTCCAAGATTTGTGCCACTTTTCAGGCCCAAAGCCTAGGTCACTGCCCATAACTAAATGAAAAGTTCAAAGATGAATTTACACAACAGAACAATGATACATTTGCAAATAAAAATGACAAGGTGTAGACTGGACTCCTACTAGCCATGATAACCATTTCGTCAAACATGTCACAAATATGTAATCTACAGGTTTAAACAACATATCTGAGCATAAGGGTCTCATACTTATCTAAGAATCGTTAAGAAGAATTATTCCCTTATATCATTAGCTGCATTATCATATATTAGGTCATAGATACATTTTCATTCATTTGCAAATCAAAACATGAGGAGAGCCATACATCATCACTGTCATAATACATGATTATAACCAACATAATAACAATAGAAATATCAAGGCTATATCAACCATAGAATCCACATATAAACCAATAAATTTACACATAAGATACCAAGTAAAGAAAGTCTTATTAATGAATGCAAAAGCCAAATCGTTATGGGACTACCACATTCCACCTAACCATAGATTGATTGAGCCAAATATCCCTTCAGCCAATCATCCCCATGCCATATTATAAGCATGAATGTGGGACTCAAACCAAAATAATCAACCAGGGCATCCCAAGGCTAAACTAACTCACCATCATCAATAGAAACTAGGCTTTATCGCAATCCACATCAGATCGCTAGGCCAAAAAAATAAACATGTAATAACATGCTTTACCATGATCTCCACCATATCACTAGGCTAAAACAAGAATGGATGCCACCAGATTTCTCCACCTACACTATGAGGAATTTCCCTATCTCCTAGTCTCTAGGCTTTACTGCAGTCCACACTGGATCATTAGGCCATAACCGAGACACTAGTCTATGGGCTTTACCGTAATTCAAACCAGATCACGAGACCCTAACAGAGACTCCACTCTCCAGGATTTACCATATATCCCATCCTAGGAGTAATAGGCCTAATGGAGAGCACCCACCTCGAGGATTTATGTATATCCCACCATTAGCTGGTTGAGGATTCCTAGGCTCACCGAGGCACACAATACCTAGCTTTACCATAACCCACAGTTTGGTTTAGGGGTCACTAGGCCAGTGGATTTACCACAATCCACAGTCCAATTCAGAGATCACTAGGTCATGTGTTCTTTCTTTTAAACATCCACTTCACTTAGCTTCGAATCCATCCAAAAATCCAAATCAACCAAAACATGTGAACCCCATCACACCATGGCTATCTGGAAATGGCAAGGCTAGGCTAAAAACACTATCACAATTGGAGAAACCCATGCCATAACAACAAAGAACCACATGCAATACCATACATTCCAAATATAGCAAGGAAACCACACATGCAAATCGATACCTGCAAAGAATCCTATTGTAGCTGCTTGATCCTACTTTTCCTTTCTTGATCTTTGCTTCCTCTTTACCTCCTTTTCCTTTCTTGATCCAATGCAAGCCTGAGGAAAGATCTTGCCAACTGATCCTCATAATCCTTTTTATCAATGAGGCCTCTATTTTCTTCATTTTCCATTATTTTACTTCATTTTTCTCCTCACATGCAACTTGTGACCTTTCACCTTCCTTTTCTCCCAATTTCCTTTATTTTCGTAAATAAATGTGCCAGAAATTCCATTTCACCTTTCCAAAGCCTTTGCCATTTTATTTTCCAATTCCCTTAGCCATAATAAACGAAATGAATACCCATTAGGATGTGTTTCTTACCATTCATCTTGGAATACGTGTCCCATGACCTTGGTATTATATTTTTTTGCACAGATTTTTAACAAGTGCTATTACACATTTAATGACTTGAATAATTAAAAAACCAATAGTCCAAAAACCACATCGTTTCTCTCATTATTTGTTCACGTGGATCTTTGTCATCTCATAAATAAATTATATTCCAATATATTAAATTACTAATTGAATTTGGACATTCAAAATCATGATATCATTTTCTATAAAATTTTAGAAATTATAAGGTTGAGTATAGTGGAGCTTTGCATGTAAAGCAGTGTGTGGAGCTTTTGGCATAGTGAGAGCTATGCACAAGTCTAGGAAATATTTTTACGATTTACTTCTTAGCATGGGCTGGGGAGCTGAGTAAAAGATGAATACTACTTTTACAAATTTTCACATTGGTAATTGCATTATTGAAACTATAGCTTTAATGTTTTATTAAATTCATGAAATTAATCATATTTTTACTAGTTAATCATTTATTTCAAAAAATGAAGACTTAAACATTCGTTAACAGTTGGTGTTTAAAGTTTTTAAATAATGTGCATATCTTTGTATGAAAGCAATGTGTGGAGCTTTGCTTGTGCAAATTTTTTTCGCACAGTGAAAGCTTCACACAAGTCTAGTAAATATTTTTAACTTTCATTTCTTAGCATGGGCTTGGGAGCTAAGTAAAAGACGAATATTATTTTTACAAATTTCCACACTAGTGATGGCATTATTAAAACTATAACTTTAATGTTTTATTAAGTTCATGAAATTAATCATATTTTTACTACATAATCATTTATTTCAAAGCATGTAAACTTAAAAGTTAGTTAACACCTGGTGTTTATAGTTTTTAAATAGTGTGAAGAGATTTGCATGTGAAGGAATGTGCAAAGATTTGCTTGTGCGGAGTGGGAGAATGGGGCTCCTTTTGTTAATTCTTTGGTCAATTATGATGGAAGTGATGTGCTTGTAGGTGCTTTCCATGTGCGGATGAGGGACTATGTGAAGGAAAATGAAGTATGTGTGTTGTTCATAAGACAAAGTGATTTCAGACTTAGATGTCAATTCCTACCTTAGATGCATTATCGTTTTTTATGAATTATGTGTAGGCTTGTTGGCTGTGAAAACAATTTGTTAATGTTACTCTTTACATTGATCTGTTTTATGCCATTTTTGTAACAATTATCGTAACATTTGGACTATAAAAGATATTTGTATTATGCAATATTAAATAAACTATGTTTTTGATCCATGTGAGGAAGAATTGTTATGCGTTAAAACGAATTGTGCAAAACTAGAAAAAGCATGAAACATTGTGATGTTTCCTTCTGCGAAGCTTTTAATGTGCTTTGAATTTGTTCGAAAAGAGGGATGTGTACAGGGATATTTTAGTTGTAATGTGTTTTTAAATATTTTGGAGTTTGCACACATGCAATTTCATATGAGTAGATTGTGAAAACTTGAAAGCTTAATTTGCACTAAGGCACAAGACTAGTGGTTATTAGGTTCACATAATGAAAGCTTGAGAGTACATATGCATTTGCATTATTTTGAAAGTATATGTTAGTATTAATATTTTAATGCTTTGAAAATCATGTTTCTATATTTGATAGCTTGAGATATTCTTCTGCACAATGGATTTTATCTGTAGTTTCACAAATATGCATTTGTGTTATGTTGAAAGTATACATTAATATTAATATTTTAATGCTTTGAAAATCATGTTTCTAGATTTGATGTTTTAACGCTTCTATGGTTTTCTTGTTTCATCTATGGGTGGGTACATTGATTGAATACATGGGCATATGCATACTCGGTGAATTGAATGCTGAGAGAACTAGTATCTACTTACAATAGTGCTTTTTATTAATAAGAGGAAAAACACCAAAATGATAAAAAAATATGGATGGTGACTTTATCTTTGTAACACGTTTCAGATGAAAAATTGAAGTAGGTGGTGAATTTTAGGGAAATGATTCTCACTTTGTTATGATTCTTACATTTGTGTAATAATAATAATGATAGAACAAACATTGGAATGATAGAAAAATTAAGATGTCAAATTTATCTTAGATACAAAGAGCTGTGACATATGTCAAACACAAAAAGGTAACATGTGGTGATTTATAGAAAAACTAGTCAACAAGCATTTCAAAATCGTTTACAAAGAAAGGAAGGAAGTTATTTGCTAATATCGATAGAGAAAAATGTGTAACTTTTTCTCTTTTCAAATTGAATTTAAAATCTTGGAGTATTGTTCGAGCTTCTGTTAGGTTACATAAAATATTATCTCTTAGGCTAAGGTTGTAGCTTCAATGGTGTCTTAATGACATTTCTGTTAAATCGTGGATGATAACAATAGTGCACAAATACAAAATCTTGCCAATACTACAAGCTTTTAAACTGATTCACCTTTTCCAGTTTTACAGCTAGTTCGAACTTATTTTGTATGGTAAACTTCTGTTTCTTATGATATGTATAATTTTGATATTAAATCAATGGCAAAGTGTAGCTTTGGTATCTTCCATTGCTAATTATTGAGCATGTCATGTGTAACATCCATGACACGAGTAATAGTAAGAGTTATGGGAGAATGGGTGTGCAAAGAAAGGAATATGTTTTGTATGTGCATTATTGAATTTCATAGCAAGAGTATGTTATTAGAGGTCAATGTTTGAAGACTGGGAACATTAGGTTTCTTACAAAATATGCACACATAATTTTGATATGAGCTTTTCCTTGTGAAAAAATTATAATGAAGGTACTTACGTGGGGCTTGGATACAATATAAATGATGGATAATTAATTGGGGTAATGTATGGAGATGTACAAAGTGTTAGTCTCTATTTGCTGACTTGTGTAATTTACTTAAAGTCAATGGTTTTCTATTTTGAATGCATTCTAATGTTAAATGGATTTTTTTGTTACTATAGTGGCAATTTCAAATGTTTGCTAATTCGTTTATCTAAAAATTACTACGTGTTACTATTTTTTATTCTGAAACATGTCATGGAATATTTTTATCGAAGATGAAGATGACATTGAATTTTTTTATCATTCTAATGTTTATTCTCTTATTAACAGAAAACACAGTTGCATGTAAATATTAGTGCTTTCGGCATCCAATTTACTGAATATGTATGTGTGCATGTCTTTATTCAATATGCCAATGCACACAAGGTATCAATGTTTCTTGTCCTTGTTCCAGACATATGTTCTACAACACAATACTTGTTGGCATCCATTAGAAAAACACTTGATCTAACATTGCATAATAGTAATGAGTATTTAATCCACAAAATATTCCTTATTTCTAATTTACAAATTTATTTTTGTAATTGTGCCTATTACATTATAAATTAAAATTTCTATTTCTAGTAATCAAATTATTTTTGCATTCAAAATATCAAATAGTTTAGAATTAAATCCATTCCTATGTATTAATGTTCCTACTGCATTGAAACTGCGTGTCATGTTTTGCAAGAAATAGATGTGTCAATTTATTCGTAAATCAAATTTGGTTTGGTTTAACATAGAAGTGGGGACTAGTTGTCTACAAAATTTATCATAGAAGGTTGCTGAATACGTGTTGACATAATATTTATTTACGAACGTTGTTGCACACTTTACTATTCATAGCTATTATTGATAGTTTTATGAGACTTGGAATTTAAACAAAAAACCAATGGATTTTTTTGTAAAAAATGACAATTTTTGTTTGTAAATATAGGTTACCACTGCAAAATTTCATGATATTAGGTGTCAATGGGGTTTTCGAAGGATTAAAACCCTCGTTCTACCAGGATTTTATTGAGAAAACAAAAAATGTCAGATTATGGTGATTTTGGTTGTGTGAGAAAATTTGCTGAAGGGGATTTTGGTGATGTTGAATGCATTTCCACTATTGAAAAATGTGTCATAAAATTTTCCACCTCAGTAGAAAATGTATATTATTGTATATTGTAAGTTTCTATTTCAGCACGTATATAAATAATCGTGAAGTAGGAGCAAAGTGAAAAATAAATGGACAACATGATTTTGGAATTTCATTATTCTTTCCTATTACTTTTCATAAAAGTTGGATTTGGTATCTTTAATTGCTATTTATTTAGAGTTTCATGTGTAATAATTTTCACATGAGTAACAGTGACAACTAGTGTTTGTGAAGAAAGCATATAATTGTAAAAAGAAACAAGATTCAAATATATTCATTGGTAGAGTATTTTTTGTTGCAAAGCAAAAATGGGTAGTAGGCAATGAAAAGAGGCTATTTGCATTGATACGGTTAAATCAATTTCTCAAATTAATGATAGGTTTTAGTGGTTGACAACGCATGAGAAATATTTCAATCTATCAATGAAAGAGAAAACAAGCAACAAGATTTGGATCACTAGATTAATGAAAGTTGGGTGTGTTCCAGAGGTCTTTGGCTTCATAGAAATTGTTTCTCTTTGTGAAAATAATTTGGATTTAAGGATGATTATAGTTAATCTAAGAGAAAAAATGGTTCCTTTGAATCCCAATGCATTAAGATGGTTACTCAAGTTACCAAAACTGAGTAAGCATTTAGAATTATCCATTATGAATCATTTCCTGAAGCCAGAGGAGGTGGGATTGACATTGTGTGAAAATTAATTTCTCCAACTTCTATGGTTCCTTTAGATCTTTCTCTTGTAGATATTTCTTTGTATAGGAAATTATTTAGGGAATAATGTTGGCTATTTGACTGTATAGTAGAGTAAGACAACACAAGAAACGTTCTGAAATGCATTTTTTATGTGCTTTATGAGACATACAAAAATGATTGTATTTTCGATTGAGCTGTTGTTATTTCCAATGAATTAGTTGTTCAGTTACATAAATTATCCAATAATAATAGATTCCTTATGATGGCGTATCTGATAACAACACTCATGTCAATGAATGTGCTTGGCATTTACCTGTAATCCTAAATTCAATTTTTGCGAGGAACTAATGCAGTTTTGGTATCCTATATTGTGGAAGCACAAAGATTCTTTAAATTTTTATTTGATTCAAGATGTGTTTGTAAGGCAAGTGTATTTCATGGTATCTAGATGAGAGACTCCTTGAATCTCTACAAAAGCTAAGGTTTTCCTATCCGGAAAAGGGGAACATGAGGGAAGAGAAAGAAATATGGTTATACGAACTTATGATTTTGAAGTTAGGTATTTTGTCGATGAAATTTGTAGGAAATATCGTTGTTGACTAGCTACTTTTGAACATAAAACAGAAAAAACAATTTGTTTCTTTTCTATTTACTATTGGGAAGGTCATTGTGAAGAATACTACTCACACTAATGTCCTTTCAAATTCTTTAAATTTTTTTAACTTAGGTCAAGTTGGAGCTATTGTAGACTTTGATAGACAAATAATTTCATGGACCACGTAGAGAGGCTTTGAGGTACAAGAACTTGTTTCCAAGAACTAGAGAGCAGACTGAGGAAAGTCATAGTATACCAACAAAAGATCAGAAAATTCTAGTAGATGTTCAAGAGATCGCTAAAAAGGATATCATGGACACATGAGGAAGATATAAGAAAAGAGGCACAAGTCCTACGTGAAGATATGAATCTTGCATACACAATATGAGTATGACTCCATCTAGCATGCAAAGAGGGATAAGAAGTATTGGAAGTGAAAAACTTGTTAGCGATGGGCTATTAGGTGACAGGGATGAAAAAGAGCCTCCTCGTAGAGTAACTCTAGAAAGAGCACACATGAATGAATTAGCTAGATCCCGGAGTCCACCTGAAACAAGGAGCAGTGAAGAGTTCATGAACATGGAAGTTGATACTGTTGTACTACCTGATTAGGATACTACTTGTTTGCAAGAAAAATAGAAAATAATGGAGGAAATTTCAGAAGATGACATTACTTTCGATGACCATTCTAGCACATTGCATGGAGAAAATTATGATAGGGGTGGTAAGTGATTGAAGTTGAAAGGGTACAACTTTCTAACAAAAAGTTTGTTGATTGAGTAGAAATGAATGTTGATCTTTTTGGGGTTGTGACACCAGGTATGATGAAATTTCATCAAGCTAGTTGTGAGGAAGTTGTGGATTCTATTAGTCAAATACAAGTAGAAAGTCTGAAGGTAAAGGCAAAAATAAAAGAGGTAGAAGATACTCTTAGCTTAGGCCTCTTGTTGAAGACTCCACTAGCAATACATGGATCGCAATTGGAAATTTCTAGTCTTGGTGGATCTGATAGTTTTGAGAAACCTGTCAATATTCTTAATGTAATGAAATCAAATATCGTACAAATATATATAGAGGTTGAAAAATATTGAATATGCATGGAAATTTCTTTTCAATCTGCGACATTAAAAGAAAAGAACTGAGTATTTTGTTGAGTTGGTCAAAAGTGAGCTTGAGGGAGATAAGGAATTTGTAGACAATTACCTATTGCTTTTGGTTGGAAGCTCGATTTACTATCAGAATTAAAAAAAGATAAACAAGGGTTGCAAGCTGTTAATCAGATGAGGCAGATCAAAGCTCCATGGTATGAGAAAATCAAAACATTGAAGGACATTATTTCTAAGTGTGGAGGCATAGAAAATTGAAGGGTAGGTTCGTATCTCAAGGAAGTAGTGATTGCTCGAGATTTAAAATGTTAATTTATTACATATGGATCTAGTTTAATTGTGAAATATAATCGATGGATGATTTGGAGGAGCTCAAGCAATCGCATGCAATATATTTCAATGATATAGTTGATTTGACTACAGAGGAAATTAGCAGATGGCTAATTACTTTTGTTGGTGTTAATAAAGAGTTATATGCCTTGTCTTTGCAATTGCAACAAGAAACCATAGAAATTGAGGAGGATATATTCAATGAATGCGTTAAACAAGACATTACTATCAGTACGATGGAAGAATTCATTGAAGCTAAAGTGAAGGAATTTGTTGCAAAAATCCTAATTTTGAGAGATAGATGAGAGCTAAAGACTGTCGAGTTGTGATTTTGCATATTGTAAGGGTTTTAATACATTGGAACATTTGTTTTTAATTTCAAAGCGTTTACCTATTGAAATTTCTTGGGTACGTTATGATTAAATAGTCTAGTTCTTGAATGCAATTCCTTGTTATTTGTTGCAGATGACTTTTAGGGATTATGATTGACGAAATCCTAATCACAATCCCCATTGGGAAAAATGCATTTTTCTTGTGACTTAAGTATTAACATTTTCATAAATCCTTTATGAAACAAAGGCCACTTTCTGGACAATGGCTCTGTAATCATAGCTTGTTTAAATTTTGAGTACTATCTTTCCAGTTTCTCAATATGTTTACAAATTATATAAATAGATATGAGATAAAATTTCAAATGGGATGTTGTATAGACATTATTTGTGAAAAAACTACTAATTGAACATGTGTTTTCCAGTATTTTCTTTGAGCCTTTATATACTAACTAATTTTTTGTAATGAATGATAATTAAAATGGATTTCTATTTACTCTGTCCTAATACTAATGCTATTTTCTAGTGATATAAATAATTCTTAGACAATGTTTTACATTTGAAGTTGTATTACTCTGTATTTTTTTGTGTTCCTCAATATCATTGATTGAGCAAAATTTCATGGGACTATGCTTTTGGGATTTTATATTCTATTTAATGGTGTGAAATTGATGAGAATGAAAATGAACATTTAGCAGGTGTTCTAGTTCAAAGATATCTATTGCATTGTGATGTTTTTTTTAATGATAGCTATAATGATTAGGATTCGAATTTGAATACAATTATTGTTACTGTAACTATGTTCGTTTCAGTTCAATCCTTATGAAGCACAAAGACTCATTACTCTATTCCAACTTTGTTTACAATGGAAATGAATGCTTGGCAAAAATTTTAGTTATCAAATATCTGTTGCATTTGTTGTTATTGGCATTTGAACTTGAATACATTTCTAGCTGCTGTAACTATGCTGATTACTGTTGAAGGTTGTTAATTATTGCTGGTTATTTTGTCTCGGTCGTCTTTATTTTTGATTGCATGTACAAAATCAGAACTACACACATCAATGTTCATTGTACCAAGTTTTTCATTTTTCATGGCCTAAATAATAAGTCTTCATTGTGCTTAAAGATTTTAAATAAAGCAATGTGTGAAGCTTTTCTTGTGGAGACCTTTCTAGATAGTGAAAGCTTTGCACAAGCAAAGCTTAATTCTAGTAAATATTTTAAAGGTTTTTATCTTCAAATGGGCTTGTGAGCTAAGTAAGAGATGACTATTACATTTATAAATATATTTTCAGTGAGAAACACTAGTTATTATGTCTCAATTGCCTTTATTTATGAATGCATGTATAAAAGTGAGAATTTCACATATCAATGTTTCATTGTATGCAATTTTCATTGTGTAAGGCTCAAAATGTAAGTTTCCATTGTGCTTAAAGTTTTTAACTAGTGTGTGGAGTTTTGCAAGTAAATTAGTGTATGAATCTTTCCTTACAGTGAAAGCTCCACAAAAGCAAAGCTCTACGCAAGTATAGATTTTTTTTTTAAAGTTTATTTCTTAGTGTGGGATGGGGAGCTAAGTAAGAGACAATTATTACTTTCAAAATTTTCCACATCGATAATGGAGTTATTGAAACTATAGCTTTAACATTTTATTAAATTCATGAAATTAGTCATATTTTACCACTTAAACGTGTTGTTACTTTGAGTGCGATGAATATGCATGGTAATACAATGTAAAAGGTGTCGAACCAAAACATTTAACAACTCCAATACAAAAAAAAAAACCAATAATCCATAAACCTCATCACTTATTTCGTTATCTGTTCATGTGGATATTTGTCATCTCATAAATAAACCTTAAAAATATTTACTAGACTTGTGTGGAGCTTTGGAACCAATGCTAATGCAATTCGATAATTTTAATCAATACGGGAGGGTCACGCTACAAATGGAGTGTGGTTTCCTTATTTTTGTACATGCCATAATGACATGAACACTTCAGAATCCTTTTGGCTAATGGATGAATCGAAACTCAATTAAGAATGTAAATGCTATTACCTGTAAAATGATATTGCTAAAGTAGTGGATACAATTATTGACAACCTAGATGCTAGTTGTATTTATTAAAAAAGATTCACATTTAATTTGTCTCGTACATGGAGTAAATGGTTTCCAAATTCAAGATTTGCTTTTAAATTGTTTCCACCATTTCTCAAAAACAATGAATCTTCTATTTTTGAATTTTTATTTTTTCAAAGTATTATGTCAAACAAATTTTGCACACAGAATAGTAACATATAGTGGAAATAGAAAAAGAAGAAAATTCGGTACTGTCAACAATTACCCTGATATAAAAAATCCTTAAGCTTTCGAACTGTAATATAGTTTTCCAAAAATCTGTGTTGGGTTTTCTAAATATCATGTTGGAATTCCTACTATTTTCTGGGTTGAATTGTAGCTTGTTTGGGAAATGAGAATTAATTCTACTATTTCTCGTAAATATAGACTTTGCTATTTTGAAATGCTATTTATTGAGAGTGTCCTGTAAAAGAGATTTCCAAGCAGAATGTTAATAGGTGGTGGTTGTTTAGTGTATCGATAAATTTATACCTAAAGTGCAGTGAAAACATTGTTGATTCATTTTGGTTGTGCTATTCATATAATCATTCGCTAGGTGTTCATAATGCGATATTTTTAACATATATGTTGTGAATGCAAGTTAAATTACTTTTCAGAGGAGTTGATTACAAATAGAATCCTAGTGTGGGTTGTACAATATTGTTCTGGGAGTTGCATGGTATGATGGATTATCTCTGCAAGCTCATTTAGAGCCAAAGTGAAAAACATGTATCATAATTGTCAGGTAAACAATGTATTGTTTGTTCTATATGCGAGTAGTTAGAATGTTCATACAATATACGGTATATAGTCCTATAGCAATGATGTGAAAAGTTCAAAAACTACATAATGTGATAATACTAAACACATTTACACAAAATTCAGTATTGTCATATAGTTCTTACTTCTGAATTACTTCTGAGCTATGAAGTTAGAACCCGTTATTTTTATTATTTATGTATATTTTCTCTAACTCGTATTGTCATAGCAAAAAAAATGAACACAAGCATAACATATACCATTAAGGATAATGGTAACTTTCTTAAGAGGTATATTCTTGTTCTATTTATTGTACTTTGATTATATTTTCATTACAGAATCCAGTGTGCATTTTTTTCTTTGCCATATTTTTAATGTACTATAACTAAATCAAATTTTTTTCAATTTGCAAGCAACATATGACACTTAGAGATTCATATCTAGGATGAAAATTACAGGAAAAGTTACATTGAACATTTCTATAAAACATTTGCATTTACTAAAACTAAAATCTATTTAGAATTTATGTACACTAGTAATGAATTTGTGCTCTCTTATTATGTTTTCATTAGACAATTATTACTTAGTTTGAATTATAATGTCCTTTTAAGCGGTGATTTTAGTGTATTATTTGTGAACAAGAAAAAAAAATCAAATTCAAATGATGTCACAGTAGATATGGATGAGAGTGTAGAGATAGAAATAAGTAGTACTACAGAAACAAATATCACAACAGAAAAAACAAAAGCAATAGAAGACAACAAATAAATAAAGGAAAATAGGTACTTTTGTGCATGTTTAATTAACTGTGTATCATATTTTTTCTTTTTTTTTATTGAATTTATTTCAATTCAATGTTCATGACTAGGAAAAAGTAAATCGACTCTACACTATTGTTGATCGGAGATATCAATAACAATATAACTAAGAGAATTTTTTTATGGCATTTCCTTGGTTACATATCAAATATTTTTTGACAAAGCAAACAAGACAAAAGAAATACTTTGTGTAGAATTAACAAATAAGAAAGCGGAAATAACAATAACATTGCTTGTACCAACACAACTAATTAAACAACGTGAGTCAAAACTTATTGTGAATTCTCGTGTTTCTATTACAAATTTTTGAATAATTCCAAAGCATAAATACGAAGTGGTGATTGTGAAAAAATATTTGCCTAAATAATTTAAGCAGTATAGAAAACATTTGTCATGTTTGTGAAGACTACCGATTGTTTCTAAATATGATGATTACAAATATGTTACGTAATGGCGATTTAGTTCCAGTGGGCACAATCATTGTTATTGCAATTTCAGTAATTCACACGACAATGCAATATGTATTGTAAATCAAAGATGACAATGAAAAATAGGAAAAGGAAACAATAAGCTTTCATTTATTTGAATGTTTGATTGTTATGAAGTTATTGTTAATATATTTTTTTCACCAAGAAAAACCAATTTTCATTGATGTAAAAAAAAGAAGTTACATATGTGTAGTTTTGTATACCCCAATGTTCAAGAAAAGTTATTCTTCATCTATTATATGGTTTTGATGTATTGTTTTATTTCATACATAAAAAGTTCAAGTACATGATAACCTTGTTTCGCCATGTGTTTCAATTCAAAGAGAATTGCAACAAAATGTTTTTCCACTGATCTTGCTAAAAAAATATAGTTATAAAACAAGAAAGAGTTTTCTGAACTTCACAATCAATGTTCATATGTCCAATGAAAATAGGAAAGAAATCTAAAAGAATAAGAAGCCTGCTTTCCTTGCTGAGCAGAATATGGATGGTAAACTATATTATATTATTTATATAGACATAAATATAGAACAAGAAATAAAAAGACATTTGATTTCATGTTACTAAGGCTTTGTTTTCTATATCAATTTTACACTACTTCCAAGGATTCTTGACAATTATTAGTGCATATACGAATTCAATCAAGAACGTGTGTGAAATGTAGTACTCCAATTACAAGTGCCAGAAATATGAATAAAATTATGATTTATTTCATTGCTTGCAAGCAAGACTCTCAATTCATTTATTTCCATCGTTAAAATGCATCATACATGAAAATGAAAGGACCAAAATATAATGTATTTTGAGGGGTGTGGAACTAGAAGGAGTATTACTTGCACTATGACAAATTACCTATGAGCTATACTATGTAGAAAAAATAGATGTTATTGAAACCTTATCGAATTTCGAGACACATGGCACATTTACAATAAACCATCAAAACATAGTTATACATATACAATGTTGGTTTTATTTTCTTCATTATCAAGCAATATGGTCACAACATAGTTCTCGTTGCTTGCATTGGCAAGCATCGTAACATTGCCTTAAAGTTTATGGTTCAAGAATTGCATTTTTGCTAAAAAACTATTTTGTTTTACTAGATAATTGGGATCTCATTACACATTGTCAATCAATATACTATACTTATGATAACAATATTAATAATGTAAACATTAGAGGAAACAAGGTGATTGTGTTTACTAATGCAAATGCTACTATGACATTGTACTAGAATGTACCAATGAACTATTTTGTTTTGGCTCTATGTTTTGTACTATGCTATGTTTTCTTTCCTTTCTTGCAATTTCATTTCTTACATTGTTTTCTTGATTTATTAAATTTTGTAAGTTCTATAACTAGTTAGACAATATGGAAAGTTGGTTACGTGATGACTTGCAGCTTGGTTAATCATTTTTTGGTGACATTGTTATTAATTAATGGATTTTACAATCACGATTTGCTTTGTTTACGTTTTCAATGAATCCAATATTCTTTCTATTAAAACTAAGTTCTAAATTGAATAAGCAAGATTACAATATAACTTATAAAACATGTTTCATTTATGAATACATATGTAAACTAGAATAGTGTGATATGTTTTTTTTCCTTTAACTTTGTCACGAATATTACAATACATAGCCTTCATTAGAGAATTTTTGAGGTCTAAAATGGGCCTATTAAGGAATATTATAAAATAATAGTGGAAATAATAAAATAAGAATAGATTACCCCATCATGTTTTGGAGAGAAAAATTAAAAACTACTTTTTAAACTTATCTCCCTACGATTTTACTCAAATTTCGAGTAGAAGCACTCGTTGTATGTGAAATTTAATTTTTCTTTGAAGGGGTACTCATGTATAAAACATGAGTTCTCCTTGGATGCAAAATTAAATTTTACATCCAACAAGTGCTCCCACTCAATTTGAGTAAAATTGTAGAGAGATAAGTTGAAAATACGAGTTGAAAAAGCAGTTTAATTTTTTTTTTTTAATTTTTTTTAATTTTTATTTAATTTTTATATTTTTACGTTTTACTCCAAAAATGGTGAATCATCTGCCATGGTTGACATAATCATATTGAATTGGTTCTTATAACGTGGATTTTCGTTGGACATTTTATTTTTGAGGCCCATTATTGCCCTCAAAATTTCTCTAATGCTTTAGCATATACTACATTTCAAAATTGGTTCAGCAAATGACAAAAATTGGTTAAGATTTCTTTACTAATTAACCATTTCTTTTGGAAATTAGCGCTTCTAGTGATTATGCTTCCAGAACTGAGAGTTGATTGCTCTATTCATGTTTTGCAAGAGCTCTTCTGACAATGTTTTTTATGAAATCTAGTCCATCTTCTAATTGACTAAGTATTTGTGGAAGTTCCAATATTTTATCCACCAACATTAAAATATTTTGAATAAGCATTAAGATATCTTGGTTGTGCATTAAGATATCTTGGATTTATACTTGTACCTCTTCCTCTATGCTACTGCCATTGTTTATTTTGGCCATTTGTTCGTTGTTAGTAATAAATTCAAAAATTGACAGACAAATTATAAAGCCAAACCTTAAAACACTTAGTAGTGTCAAAACAATAAAGAAAGTTGGTTTCCTATAACATACTAATCAGTTTGTTATATGGAATCTACGACTGCAGACATAAGTATCTTCCCTAGACTTGATAAATCAACTTCCCCATTTTGGGTAAGTTGGTACAACAACTTCCCGGGGTCGTAAATTTGGCACCCGATCTTCATTTGATGTGTACAATAGCTCATTAGAAAGATATATTTGAGCACTACAAATTTGGGAAGAGAAACATTGGTCCATGGACCCATTTGGCTCCCAAAGTTCCCAACAAACATCATTTAGGGCCCAAAAAACTGCTAAAAATAGTAAATTGTTCTACAATTACGGAAACTGAAAAACTAAAGGAGACAGTTGTGGGGATCCAAGGGGGATAGGTGGGTGGCCACCAACATCCACTTGGATCAGTTAGGGCACCCCCAACAAGGGGCAACATTCTGGTGATCAACGTAGGTTCATAGAGGGTTAACCTACTAGTGATCAATGCAGGTCTAGAGAGGGTCAACCTATTGGTAAACATAGTCTCCTAAGGGAGTAGGGTGTATTGGGCATTAAAGGCACTAAAATGAAGTAGTTAAAGGAGTAAATTCATGTATTATGGAGATTCATTCCTAAGGCTTTTTGTAAGGGTGATGACAAGGGTTAAAAGGATATTGATTGATACAATTAACAAGACTATTGACCAGATGTGGAAAAATGGCCTATAACAGATTTCTCCCTAAAATGCAAAGTCAGAAATAACAACGAATGACTAAAGTGCTTTACCTTGTGACAAGTCAGGATCAAGAAAAATCGACGAGATCATTACTTGTTACAATACATTTTCATCATTATGTCTTTGATGAGGGAGGCATACCCATGCTCAACATATAAGCTAACATTACATGTACAATGATCAAAAGGCACGTTCACTAATGACAAAATGTGGACCAATGAATCGATGACTGTCTATATGATCACAGGCATCATACATTATGATCTTGTATTAATCCTAAATCGCAACCCATATGGATGGAACTAGATCCAGGGTCTTCTATCTCGTTCACATGATTTTCAAATGTATGAGTCTAACGATGTGAATCAATGAGCTGGAGTCGAACATGGTAGACACCATCCAATTACTAGCTAATGATGTAAGCCGTTAACAAATGCGAGAGGAACCACTGATGATTTTAATGGCTCTCAAGGTACTTTGATACAATCCACATGGTGTGAATGAATGAGATGAAGTTGAACACCACATAAAATCTTTTAGTTGAAGGCCAATTATGTAAACATGTCGCCGAGAGTGAGGAAGATTTCCATTGATGTATGCCAAGCACCAAGGTACCAAAGGGTGAGTTTCTAACTCAACTTTCTAGATAATGAGTTGATGTCGATATGAAGTGACTCATCACAGGAGGGCCTTGATGTATCCCCCATCAATGACACAAAATGGGTATCATGATTTGAGACAGAATAATGATGATACAAATTTGGATCAAGAACAAAAAACATGGAATGAAGGATTAAGAGTATAGTAGCAAATATCAACTGAATGACTTCTCTTGAACACACCGACAACACTGAATAAAGTTGGTAGAGTTGATCCAAAGATGAAAATGAAGGCTTTGAAAAGTTATGATGAACCAAAAGAAAAGCATATTTCCCAAAAAATAACCACATAGACGAAGTGGGAGAGTGTTGCATTCAAGAGCAACTTACTGCCATTAACAAGTGGAGTACCCTATTTTCCCAATTTCCCCAACCATTGTGGTCAATACCTCTTTATTTTTTAACAAGCTTGATGAGGATAACATGTAGTATACCTAGGGGGGGATATTATGGGGTACAGAGGGAGGTACCGAAGGGAATAATTTAATAATATGATGGTCCATAGTTAATAAATAAAATGGTTAATTTGCATCATGTAAGGGACTACAAGTAGTTAGAAATAATGTGATAAGCCCATTGTATTAGATATATGGTATTGAGAGAACCATGGTAATGATCGATGGTATTGTATGTATGAATCCTATATAGAGGCTAGATACTCCCCATTGAGTGATGTCAAGGATTATTGTATTGGAAAGCACATGGCTTGTGGAGTGTTCTCCTTTCGTAAGGAGTGATTGTATTGTGTTACCCTACCTTAAGGGTTTTGATCAATAAAGAGAAGAATTTTCATGTTATATTATTGGGTCAATCTTGTTATTTCTGGCTATATTTCTATTTTAATATATTTGTAGGTTTGATCTATTACATAACATATGCTTGATCTATAATTTCATCTTTTGGATGAATCCCTCCGAGTATACTTAATGAACCCTGAGAAGGAGTGGTTCGATCTCGTCCCAATTGATGAGTCCATCATTGTATGATGTTTTAATGAGTCTAATGAAGGTCAAAATTGACATCTTTTTCATGTTTAAAGAGTTTGAAAAAGAGGTGAAAAAGAAAACTCCAAATGCAGGTAATTTTCATAGATAGTCCCTTATGTTCGAAAAGGTAGAAAATAATACTCAGGAGAACCTCTTAGCCATGATTGACTAACGTATTCCTTTTTCATAGTTATTCCATCTCAGTCTAGAAAAGGGGTAAACTTATACTAAGTAGACATCTTTTCATTTAATCTAATGACTTTGAAAAGGAAAGTGCTCGACAATGTTTGCATATTTTGGGAGTCTCAAAAGGGCTAAAAGAGAACTCCTCCTAGAGGAACGAATGGTATAAAGGGTAGAAATTGGTTCTGGTCATGATGGAACTTCTCAAAACACGTAGAGGTCAAGAGGTTGGCTAATAATACCACTCATCATATCAGTTCCCTAGGCCAGGGTAAAACAACCAAGTGAAAGCGTATGATCAGCTAAACAAATGGTGACAATGGAAAGATGAAACCAAGGCTCATTTGGAAAAAAAATTCTGATAAAAATTGGAAATCATGAGAGGTAGGATGATAATGGTATCACTTTTGCATAGGATTGAAATGGAGAAAAACTATGCTTGAAATAAGTTTGCATGCCACCAAAATTGTGACACAATTCTAGGAACATGCCCCCCAAGCTTCATTTCATTCACCTAAATATACTATTGGTTACTAATAGGTGGATGTAATGGAGCTTCTTTTACAGGATCAAGTGAAAGACTCAACTGAGAATTTATAAGATCTAATCAAAGACTGAAATTGGAAGGGGATATATTTCATTTTTTGACAAGCTTGACATAGGAAAAGAACTATGCTCATGGGATCTTATTTCATCTTTTAAAGAGCTTGAAAAAAGAAAAAGAACTATTCTCCACGAACCTTTTTTCATTTATTGAGGAGCTTGCCAAAAGTCAAGGAACTCTTCTTTGAGAACCTTGTTTTATTTTTTAATGAGTTTGACACAAGACAAGGAAATCTGCTCATGAGAACCTTGTTTCATTTTTTAACGAGCTTGACACAAGACAAGGAACTTTTCTCTAGGACCTTATTCATGACCTACAATAGTCCATAGCTTATAATAGGTTCTCATCAGACGGGAGAAAAATTATTTGGAATGTTTCAAAAGATCAAATGGAAATCTCTGACTCTAATGCTCCTAATACATGATGCACTAGATCACCTACTAGATCATTAGTACATGCAAGCATGGATTAGGTTCCCACATAATTTATTTGTGTTGGGTGAGATACTAATTGCATATTAGGAACATTTAGGGAAGCTATTTGATTGGGAGCCAAATTAGGACTAACAAAAGAAAGCTAATCTATGGTCATGATTCACCCTTCATGCGGGAAACACATCACACGAAAGGGAGAAGAGAGAAGAGCTCTCATGTCATAAACATAGTCATTCCCAAGGAGTAAATTAAAATCCAGAGGGCCTTGGACTACCATCACATATTTATAAACAATATTTCCTCCCAAAATAATAATAAACTAAGGAAAGATTCCTAATGGTTGAATCGTCCTTCTGTTAAAGGACAACATATTCCGGGTAACAGGCACACACTACAGAGAATCGAAATTTTTCAAAGTAGTTGAAGAAAAAACAATAAAAGATGTGGCTTCATCTAAACTGTGCTAGGTATGGGTATTTTATAAGTTTGTACTATGATCTAGAAGGGTATGTAAGAAGGAAGATGATATCCTATCAGTTGACTCTAATCATAGGAAGTGACCATACTACTTAGACAGGGTGTCGTGGGAACATGATAATTTCTCCCTTGTGCTATGGAAATGGGAGAAATACTCCCCTGTGCTATGGGAACTAGAGGATTTCCCCCTGTGGAGTGGGGACGTGATGATTTCCCCATGTTCCATGGGAATGAGAGGATTATCCCTTAGTTCATTAGAATCTGAAGAAACGAGAAGAACCTGAGTGGTATGAATTTCATTCTCTACACAAAAGGTATGATAAAATACATGTGAAGTCAAGTAAACTATTTTCTCAAACAATGGGTGGTCAGAAACAAACTCATGGGATTCACGTTTAGAGAGAGTGGGATTTAATGGAGAGATATTCTCATCAATCACTTCATCAACTAGAGGAGGATTAGGGGAACGTTTCCGGTAACCAAATGGGAGTCTAGGCTGAGAAGCTATAAGGTTTCCCAACACTTTTAAGGCTTCATCCATATAAGGGAAGAGGTGAAAAGGATGATTTCCTTCACATAACCTATAGGGAAACTTGACTTTACCCTTTTTCTCGTGGATCTTACTATCACTAGGTGATGATTTATCACCAGCATGATCCCTAGAGGCTGCTAACATTAGATGAAGTTTGCTGGTGGACCATGCTTATAATACCTTGGGAATACCAAGACAATATATAAGAAGGTGGTCACCCCTTACATAATTTGTAAGGGAATTTAACTTTGTGGGGCTAATTGGAAGATTTTTCCATACTAGTTGCATGGGTAGAAATGGTTTCTTGGCTGCCCCCCTTCTTATTTTTCTTCTTCTTCTTCTTCTCCATTTTTTTCTTCTTCTTAGATTCCTGGTTATTAAAATCAAGACTTTAACCAGGTGAGGAGGAAGAAAGGGATGGATAAACAACGGGTGAATAAGGAAAATTATCAACTTTAAGATCAACTTGAGCTTGATATTGTTCAAGTGGAGAAGAACTTAATTGGCGATTAGTTTGGATTTAGAACCATAGGGGTCAAAAACAACCAAACTAGAAAACTAATGCTAAATCTGGGAAGGGACAATGTTTCCATATAAGGAGCAACAATATTTTCAAAAGAGGGAAAAGGACCAAGACTCCAATTAGAGGGGTTTCCCTATCTGATAGAGTTAAGAAGTGTTGCCATTAGTCTCAACCTAACATCCACTGAGGAGTTGTTCCAAGGTGAGTATGTTGTTCCGTAGTCAATTAATTTATTTAAAAAAAAAACAAAAAAACAAAAAAAACAAAAAAAACAAAAAAAACTGAAAAAAACAAAAAAAACAAAAAAAAAAAAACAAAAAGGGGTATTTAGGAAAAAGGGTTTACCAAGCAACTATGAACTACAATATTACCACCTTAGAGAACTAAAGAGTTACATATGGGTAGGAAATCTCCCTAAATGCTATGTTCAATTCCTCAGGGTATACAAAGTGGCCGACTCGGTTACCTATGGCAAGGATAGAAACCTATGGCATAATTCCAAATTATACCTGACGATACGTGGAAGTGTAGTTCATAGTAGTGTTTTCTAAAATGTAACCTTTTGATGAGAGTGCTCCCATATACTTATCATGCATGGAGCACTATCCAATATACCTAAAGGTATATGTAGAAAAATCCTATACACTCACATATGTGGAATGGGATATCACCCCCAGATATAACTTTCACAAACAACAACCGCTCCAACATTTAAAGACATCGGAACATGTCTTTAGCCTAGACTTTTATGTATGTCATTAAGTTTCAAATGTTCCTTAGTTAATTGAGTGAATTTTACAATTTATCATGAATTATGTTTTGATTTCAAGGCTCAAAACTTGATGTCACCTTAATACACCTATGATCAACCTAATATGACAAAAAAATCTCTTTTCATTTTCCTTTTAACAATGAAAGGCCTAACTAAGTAGGGGGAAGAAATCAATAAACGATGCAAAAAACAAGTGATGCAACAATCGATCTCCTCAACTTCACTATTCCAATCAAAATCAAAGCCCTACATGAAATGAAAATGATCATTTTCCTTTTATTTTATTTTACGTTTCAAGTTAAAATAAACATATGAATGCAACTTGATTGTTGATGAAAAGAAACCACACAAACTTTAAATGTAATGTAAAAGTTTCCTTTTGAATTCAACAATCAATCTATGCATACAAACCCAAATTGACAAGAAGAAAGAAAGAGAGAAAAAAAATATTATCGAAAAGGTGATGTCACTCAGAGGTGATTAACACTCATGCACAATTTATCCCCCATCTCGATGATTGAGGGGGAATTTATTTTGCAAAAATGAAAGAAAAAACATGCAATTTCATGTAAGGGATTTCCAATTTCACACACAAAACCCTATATGAAATGCTTGATGCATAATATTTTCCGTTTCAATTCCACTTAATTTTCAGATGAAAACTAAGATATTCACTAACCACTGATGAAAACACTTTTCAAAATGATTACTGAAACACTAATTCTTTCAAGAATTCACTGATCAAACAAATCAGTTCGCTAATGACCTAATGATAAGAACAAAGGAAAATCTAAAGAAAACCTTATCAATGGTAGTCAAAACCAAAAGAAAACGAAATGGAGACTTATGAGAGACCATAAAACACTCATGGACTCAAGGAAGAGTAGCTAGAACATAGTTGGAAAGAGAGAAAATTAGAAAAAATAAAATAAAATAATTGTGCATGGATAGGGACAAATGCAGGTGCTGGAAGGGCACCAGTGCTCTGCAACATAGGCACAAATAAGTCTCGAGAGAATTGCAACACTCTGTCTCTAGATTGGAGGGAGCTCTTATCAGGGGATGCAAGGTTTTGACACAAAAATTGCAATTGAAACTCAACGAAAGGTATTCATACGTCTATTCTTGACTGAGTAAGACAGTGAAGGTCTAAAGAAGAAGAAAAAAAATAACTCAGGATAAGGAAACCACCAAATGAATACAAAGATCCCCAATATGTGTTAGGTCCCTATAATACTAGTGATCCTCCCATTACTATTGTCATTTTATCCCTTATTGTTGTTATTGTGCCCCTATTGTCCCCATATTGTTATTATTGTGCCCCATAGAATCCCACTATTGTCATTTTTGTGCCTTTATATTATTATTCTTAGGTCGAATTTGGTTATATTGTGACCCCTTAAACTCCTATATATAGAAACGAGGTTTTGTCATTTGAATCATCTAAGAATTGTACATTTGTGTAATGTAAAGGAGATTTTCCCCTCGGAGACGCTTATTTCTAAGGTGTTGATCTATCTTTTCTATCTTTTTGTGAGCTGGTTTCATAAAATTTGGTATCAGAACTTTGGATTCTAGGGTTTCGCTGCTCCAAACAGGTCATCATGGAATTTTCACAATAAAGTTCTCTAAAAAGTTTTAGAAGCTAAAACAATAACCCATTTGAGATGGAATTGGTCTGCACCTTGGGCCTGAATTTTAGATCTTGTCTTACTATATTTTCAATGATATAATATGAGGAAGTTAGGGTTTTTGCAGACCCATGAATTACATTCCAAAAAAGTGACCTTGGGAAAATCATCATAACTTTTACTTTGAGCATCGGATTGAATTTTCATAATAAGTTACAAAAGGACATAATGTAGTTTGTTTTGGTATTATTTTCATAACCTAAGGTTGAAACAACGACCCACGACATGTTGCACAAGTTAGCTCTACTAAACCAATCTATACTCAAGTCATAGTGGGAGACTTGACATAACTCTTCATTGGAGAATCCAATCCTGGTCAGACTTGTGGGGTTAGAAATATTACTCGAAGGGTTCCCACATGAAGAAATTTCAGATCTTGGAGATCCAAAATTACAGAGATATATCAGATTCAATATCGAGCTCCTACAAAGTGAAAAAAGGTGTGTATTTTTTTCTTAATTTTTGCATAATCTTGGTTTGAAAAATTAGTTTGAAGGAATTCAAAGGGCATAGTGAAGCATTATTATAGGTAATTGATGCCCCAAAGAAAGAAAATGGAAACACCTAGTAAGCAACTTGAAATCTCTAGCATGACTCATGAAGAGGAGGAAGAAATGCAACATGATATATCAAAATTACAAGACAAAGTGCAACAAATTTCACTCGCACGAAAAGTAACATAAGTTAAGATGGATGGTTTAAAGAAAGATGTAGAAGCTAAGATGTATGGAGTGGAAGCTAAGATGGATGGTTTAAAATAAGATGGATGGCATGGAAGCTAGGATGGATGGCATGGAAGCTAAGATGGATGGCATGGAAGCTAAGATGGATGATTTAAAGAAGGGCATGGAAGATTTGAAGACAAATTTAAAAACAGATTTGACAAAGTTTCTACAAGAAACGATTACTAATGGCGAAATGGTAGTAAAGGAAACTCGTGATGAGAAAAAAAAAATGTTAATCATTAATTCATAGACTCTAATGTTGGATCAAAGAACCACCATGTTCCAAAGATCGATATGAGGAAGTTTTATGGCAAGGATCTCAGAACATGGATACTATAGATGGACCAATTTTTCGATCTCCATAATGTGCAAAACACACAAAAGGTATACATTGCAGCTTTATATTTGGAACCAAATCAGTTTGTATGGTATCGATGGCTTTGCTCTCATAAACAAATTGTCAATTGGGCTATTTTTACGAATGAAATGATAGCACATTATAAGGATACAAAAAGAAACACTTTTTCAGCCAATTGATAAATCTCAAACAAAAGGGTTCAGTGATGGAGCACATTGAGGACTTCCAAAACTTCAATATAAGGGTAAAAGATATTCCAAAGGAGCATAGGATGGATACATTCATAGGGACTTTAAAAGAAAACATCCAACATGAGGTTCACCTTTGGGAACCAGATTCATTGGAGAAGGAATTTAGGTTGGCAAGAAAAATGGAAAGCAAAATTATGGCAACAAGGAAGCCTACCATTCACAATGATAAAGATGGAAGTGTTTCTACCACTAGCCATCCACAACCTACAAGGTTGACACCACAACATTTGGAAGGAAAAAGAGAAAAAGGAGTTTTTTATAGTTATGATAGCAAATATACTAAAGGTCATAAGCGTGCCGAGAAGAAATTATTTTACATGGATTGTGAAGAGGAGGAAGAAAAGGAACAAGAAACATCAAAAGAAGAGGATATACACCAGGAACGAACCCTAGAAAAAGAAGAAATGAATCTGACCATATCTTTTAATGCATTGGCTGGAATTACTGCTTCTAAAACTATCAAAATAAAAGGGCATATCAAGAAGAAAAAGGTAATAGTGTTGATTGATCCGGGAAGTACCCATAATTTTATTCATTATAAGATAGCCAAGGAATTGTATTGCTTCCTATATCCAACACCAGAGTGTCAAGTGATGGTTGCAAGTGGAGGAATCATAAATTTCTCAGGAAAGTGCCATAATATCAAGCTATCCATGGGAGAATATGTATTGAATAGCCCAATGCTTTCCATTCCAATGGGAGGTGTTGATGTTGTACTAGGAGTCCAATGGCTACAATCCTTGGGTACAACAACTTTTAATTTTCAATAACTTTTCATGAAATTATCTTCAGAAGGAAAGGAATTTGAATAAAGTGGTATAGCAGAGAGACCATGAAATATAATCAGCTCTATCGGAAGGACAAAGCTTCTAAAGAAAGAACAATGAGGCATAATTGCACAATTATGTTCAATAGAGGTTCACACATCAAAATCATCCATTTCTCTAGATCTCCAAAAAGTATTGGACAATCATTCCAAGGTGTTTGAGACTCACAAAGGCCTCCCACCTATTCGTGATCATGATCACACTATTAATTTGATTCCAGGAAGTGTTCCTCCAAACATCAGGCCTTACATATATCCCTATGTGCAAAAGAGTGAAATTGAATGTATGGTTGCAGAAATTCTAGAGGCTGGTATAATTGAACCTAGTAAAAGTTCTTTCTCTGCTCCAGTAGTATTGGTTCAGAAGAAGGATGGATCATGGCACATGTGTCTAGATTATAGGGAGCTCAACAAGCTCACTATTAAAGATAAATTTCCCATTTCTATCATTGATGAATTATTGGATGAATTGCATGGATAGATTGACTTCGCCAAGTTGGATCTTCATTCAGGATATCATCAAATCAAAATGAAGACTAAAGACATTCCAAAAACAACATTTAGAACTCATGAGGGTCATTATGAATTTTTGTCATGCCTTTTGGCCTTACTAATGCACCTTCTATATTTCAAGGTTTGACGAATTCCATTTTCAAACCCTTAGAAAATTTGTGTTAGTATTTGTTAATGATATACTAATCTACAACAAGTCTTGGAAGGATCATGTCCAACATGTTGACATGGTGCTCAAACTATTGGAAGAGAAACAATTATATGCAAAAATATCCAAATGTTTCTAGAGTATAGGAGGTGGAATATCTGGGTCATATGTATCTCATGAAGGTGTTAAGGTAGACCCTGGCAAAATTAAAACCATTAAGGAATGAAAAATCCCCACATCCATAAAGAATTTACGTGGATTTCTTTGGGTTGACAAGGTATTATCACAATTTTATTAAGAATTAAGGGAGAATAGAAGCACCTCTAAAAACGTTATTGAAGAAAGATGTATTTTTATGGGCTCCAGAAGCAATGAATGCCTTTGAACATCTTAAAGAGGCAATGTGCCAAGCACCAGTCTTAGCTACATCAGACTTCACAAAAACCTTTATTGTGGAATGTGATTCCTCTGGAAATGGAATTGATGTTGTTTTGATGCAAGAATAAAGATCCATTTCCTTCAAAAGTCATCCAATCAAAGGAAAGTATTTACACAAAGCTATTTATGAGAAGGAAATGTTGGAAATAGTACATGCACTTAAGAAATGGTGACCCTACCTAATGGGAAGACACTTCAGGGTAGAAATAGATCATGATAGTCTTAAATACTTTTTAGAACAAAGATTATCTTCAGAAGAGCAACAAAAATGAGTCACAAAGATGTTGTGTTATGACATTGAAATCATATACAAAAAAGGGAAGACTTTGATATCTTCGTTGCTTTGTATCTGATAAATAGACATGGGTCAAATGGTTGCCTCTAGTTGAATGGTGGTAACACTTCCTTCCATACTGCAACAAAAATGACCCCATTTATGGCACTTTATGGATATCATTCACCATCCATCACATCATATTGTTAGCATTATGACGCAGATTTGGCTCTATGAAATAGGTGTTGTCCTTGATGGTAACTCACTTAGATGAAAAATCACAATTCAGACTCACAGAATGAAGAAAGAGAAGTATATGCAGGTTCCCCATTGACTCATCCGTGTGTACACATGGGTTCATAGACCAAAAGGAGTGTATAATGTACACATGCACGTTCACGGAAGGAAAGGAAAGTACATGTGGGAAAGCTAAGTTTTGATCCATGGTATTTGGTTCATGGTATTTTGATCCATGGTATTGGTCCAAGGTATCTTGTCTGAAGTGTTGACCCCAGGTATTTGGTCAAAGGTATTGGTTCTAAGTGGTTTTGGTCCATGGTATTGAGTAAGGCCTAAGACTATAAAAGGAGGAGAAGATCATTAGGTAAAGGCACTCAAGTATTAAATATCTGATGATGAGCAAGATCTAGTGTACAGGTTATCGGGTTATGGTGCATAGCTGGATCTGAACCAAGGATGAAGCTTACCGCTTGATGAAGGATAAGATCTAATGATGGGTCAAGACCTTAAGGCTTGAAGTGAAGTATCTTTATGTGGTTTGATCATTTATCTGAATAACTGGTACATGTTGTAGTCTATAAATATGATGATCTGGATCTAACTGAAGTCTAGAATTATTGTAATGTTTTAAATCCTGATTTACAGATATGTACACAGGTTCACTTTAGAAAAGGTGCGTATACACGTTGGTTCCGCATATCAAAACAACATATACATCTTAAATTTGATTTGCTGATCTGAACGCAGGTTAGCCTTGAGAAAAGTGCATATGCATGCAAGTTCGACACAGGGAAGTAGCGTATACCTTGTAAAATATGTTTTAGCTGCTTTTGTTTATTGTTGCAATATTCTGGGTTCTGGTTACTATATTATGGTTACATCATTCTGAAAGATTAGATTGAAGGGTAGTCAAAGTAGTTGATTGGTTCAGTTGTGAAAAGGAGATTGGTTGATGCAGATATATTTGATGATTGAATGATGGATCCAGTCTGAAAATTTATGAAACACAGTTCTTGGAAGAAAAGAGAAGGTTGTAGCCTTTTGTAGGTAGAAGCGTGCATACTGGTATAAGTCTGCACCAGTACAAAATTGTAAAAAGAAGTTTCTTATTATTAAGAAGAAGATAGAGACGATTACAGTAGGTGGTTTTCACCCACATTGGGTTTCCACCTTATATCTTATGTTCATGTGTGTGATTGTCTATTCTGTTTTATTGCACCTAGTTACTATTTATATGGTTCTGATGCACTGATTAAAGATCAACATATGATGAATTAACTAACTCTTAAGTTTACAGTATATACGCTAGTTTCTTTAATCATAGTTGCGTATACATGCGTGTTCCACTAACTGAAGTAGCGTATATAAATCTAATTATGGAAATGAAAAATTTTTGACTTGCTAATACTGATTCACCCCCCTTGTCAGTATTATTTCCAACAATTGGTATCATAGTAGGTCCTTAAGAAGAAGCTTGATTTCTTGAAGGAAGATCCATCTTCATGAGTAATCAAGAAAGAGAGGGATCCATCAGACCTCCAATGTTTGATGGAAGCAACTTCATTTATTGGAAGGTAAGAACCACAACCTAACTTCAATCTCTTAGAATAGATGTCTGGGAAATCATGGAAAGAGGATATACATTTCCATCAGCAATTCCTACAGATACAGCAGGTAAAAAGCAATATGAAACCAATGCCAAGGCCATCAATACATTATTGGGAAGTCTATCACAATCAGAATTTGTCAAAGTTATGCAGTTCAAATCCACCAAATAAATATGGGACAAAATCATTCTAAGATATGAAGGAGACACTCAGGTAAAACCTGCAAAACTGCAAACTCGTAGAATTCAATATGAAACTCTCAAAATGCACAATGATGAAAGTATAGCTAGTTACTTCTTACGTATAGATGATATTGTTAATTTCATGAATAATTTGGGTGAAGAGATAAAAGAAGTTACTTTATTTGAAAAGGTTTTAGGATCCTTGTTTGCTAAGTTTGAATCAAAAGTATTTGTCATAGAAGAAAAGCAGGATCTTTAGACTATTACTATGACACAGCTACACGGGATCTTAACTACTTTGAAGATGAGAAAAGGAGGTCCATCAGATATGAGAGAAGCCACATTTAAATCTTCAGGAAAAGAAGAACTTAATCAATCATAACATATTTCAGAAGGAGAAGAAGAAGCAAACTTTGTCAAGAACCTCCAATGGGGTTCCAGAAGATTCAGAGGTAAACTACCATTCAAATGTTTTGCTTGTGGAAGAGTTGGTCATTACGCTGCTAAATTTCCTCATAAGAGAAGGTTGATAAAGTTAAGGAATCTGCAAATGGAACAGAAAACAAAATGTAAGTAAAAAGAGCTACTATACTCATGAAGATAACGATGGTTTATTGATGAAGATGAAAATAGCAATGATTATCGACTTCTGATGGCTTATGAAGATGATGATTTTTAAGATTCTTTAGAAGAAGATGACCTTTGTGAAGAAATCTCTAAACTCAAAATCTGTTTGGAAGAAAAGAGTATGATTATAGATACCTTGACATTCCAAATTGCTGAAAGATAAAAACACAATGAAAAGCTAGAATATGAAATTGTGGGTCTAAGAAAGGATCTTGAGAAAACAAAAGCTCTCAATCTTAGATTTGCTAAAGGATCAGATACCTTAAATGAAATTATCAAATTACAATGCTCTCCTCTGATAAAGATAGGTCTTGGATACTCTAAAGAAACATCTCAATCATAGAAGACCTCAACCTCCACTAGAAGCTATTGTGATGCAACAAAGAGCAGCGAACAGTTTGATAATCATCAGCAAAGCCATAAATCAAATGATTGGGTGAATCAGGCTCAATTTACTTCAAGAATGAACAAAGGCCACAATCAACCTCAAGTAAACCACACTCAATTTTATTCAAGGAATAACAATCAACAGGTCAGTAGAAGAAACTTCAACTACAATCATCAGGTTAGTAGATTCAATAATAGCAGGAACTTCTTTAATGGTCAATGTTTCTCATGTCATAATTTTGGACACAAAGCTGCTCATTGTGTTTCTTACAAAACTATCATGACTAGAGAAGCACGAAATCAAAGAAATGTGATAGGGATCAAGAAGCAAATCATTGGGTGAATCAGGCTCAATTTACTTCAAGAATGAACAAAGGCCACAATCAACCTCAAGTAAACCACACTCAATTTTCTTCAAGGAATAACAATCAACAGGTCAGTAGAAGAAACTTCAACTACAATCATCAGGTTAGTAGATTCAATAATAGCAGGAACTTCTTTAATGGTCAATGTTTCTCATGTCATAATTTTGGACACAAAGCTGCTCATTGTGTTTCTTACAAAACTATCATGACTAGAGAAGCATGAAATCAAAGAAATGTGATAGGGATCAAGAAAAGTTCCTATAATAGCTTTTCTCTTCCTGAAAATGAAATGGAATGCTCAATCTATAACAACTTTAGCCATGAAGAATCTGAATGCAGGAGTAAATTTCAACAAATAGCTCAAAAGGAGCAAACTCTATTAAATCCAAAAATATGGAGAAAGAAAGAATCGAAAACAGAAAGATGTGGTATAGCCTTGTATGCAGAAGCACAAGAAAACTAGTGGTACATTGACAATGGATGCTCAAAACACATGATATGTGATAGAGAAAAGAAACACTCATATAATGCCTTAGAAAAGGAAAAGAGTGTCTCATTTGGAAATGACACTCCCACTGTCATAAAAGGTAAAGGCTCTATTTTCTTGAAAGAAAAAGTTAAAGATTGGAATGTTATGCATGTTGATGGCTTAAAGAACAATTTGTTGAGTGTGAGTCAAATGTGTGATCAACGAAATGAAGCAGTGTTTCGATCAAATGTATGTGTTGTTCGTGAGCTTGCTACAGGAGAATCCGTGATTAAAGGGACAAGAACTCCAAAAAACCTATACATACTCAAGGGAGGACAAAAACAGTGCTATCTAAGCAAAAATGATGAAAACTAGCTATTGCATAGAAGATTGGGGCATCTAAGCTTCTCTCAAATAAGACAAGAATGTAGATTCCAGGTTGTTTGTGATCTTCTTGATATCGGCATTCCAGAAAATACAACATGCAAATTATGTCAATTTGGTAAGCAATTCAGAGCACATTTCCTTGAAAAGGAAGGATCAGCTAGTAAGCCTCTTGAACTTGTTCATACTGATTTATGTGGACCATCAAGGAAAAATTCACCTCGTGGGGAAGAATACTTTTTATTGTTAATTCACGATTTTTCTAGAATGTGTTGGATAGGACTTCTAAAGAATAAAGATGAAGCATTTGAAAAATTCAAAGCCTTCAAAGCTTTGGTTGAAAATGAATCTGATCACAAAATCAAATGCCTCAAATCTAATCGAGGAGGGGAATTTACCTCGAATGAATTCTTCAACTTTTGTGAAGAACGTGGAATAAAAAGGCAATTCTCCACCGCAAGGACTCCTTGACAAAAAGGAGTGGTAGAAATGATGAACAGAATTGTTCAACAAATGGCTCATGCTATGCTAGATGAGTCTAGAACTCTTGCAACCTTCTCGGGTGAAGCTACATTCACTTCTATCACTCTTCTCAACAAAGAAAATGTTTGGGCAAATAGCACTTAAACTCCACATGAACTCTGGTATGGTAAGACCCCTACTGTAAAATACTTCAAAGTTTTTGGAAGCAAATGTTACATAAAAAGAACTAATGAAAAATTTGGTAAGTTTGAACGTAGCGCAGATGAAGGTATTCTCCTTGGTTACTCTTCCTGAAGTAAAGGATATAAATGCTATAATAAAATACTTTAGAAAATCATTAAAAGTATTGATTTTTTGGTTGATGAAGCATGCAAAAATCAAAAACAAATAAAAACCAAAGATTATGAAGAAGATGAGGATTATCCTCCCACATCAAATCATACTAACTCTGAAGAGGAAACCAATGAAGCACCATAAGAAGAGATAATGGTAGAAGAAAAGACTCCATCTAGGTATGTTTAGAAAAATCATCTAGAAGCTCAAATCTTGGGAGAAAAAGGGGCAGGTGTGCAAACTAGAAGAACCATTGCAGAAGCTTCAAGCTATCTAGCATTACTATCTTCCATTGAACCTCAAAATGTAAATAAATCATGCAGAGATGAATGTTGGGTCAAGGCGATGAATGAATAACTTAAGCAAATTGAAAAGAACAATACTTGGGAATTAGTTCCTAGATGTCATGATAAGAATATCATAGGAACTAAATGGATATTCAAAAGCAAGCTGAACGAAAATGGAGAAGTTATTAGAAACAAGGTCAGACTTGTTTGTAAAGGATATGCTCAACAAGAAGGTATATACTTTGAAAAAACTTTTGTACCTGTGATAGACTTGAAGCCATTAGAATGTTCCTTTCTCTTTATATTTTTTAGAAATTCAAGTATACCAAAAGGATGTAAAATCCGCCTTTCTTAATGGAGAATTAGAAGAAGAAGTCTATATTGAGCAACCAAACAGATTCATTCTTGGAAATGATGCAAAACTTGTATGTAGACTCAGAAAGGCTCTCTATGGTCTAAAACAATCTCCAAGGGCCTGGTATTACCATCTTGACAAATATCTCCATCAACAAGGTTTTTCAAAGGGATCAGCTGATAACAATTTATACAAAAAGATTGACAATAATAAATTGCTACTACTTGTTGTGTATGCTAATGATATCATTTTTGGTAGCAATGAAGAAGCCATGAGTCGAAATTTTTCTTGAGTAATGCAGTAAGAATTTGAAATGCCCCTACTTGGTGAACTTACATATTTTCTTGATCTACAAGTTCAACAAAACAAAGATGGTATTTTTCTGTCACAAACCAAATATCTCAAACATATCCTGAAAAACTACGGCATGGAAGATTCTAAACTAGTGTGTACTCCAATGGTAACATGATGCAGTCTCAGCTCAAATGATGAATCAGGAGTGGTGCATCAACCAAATTATAGATCCGTGATTGGTAACTTGCTTTATCTAACAGGTACCCGACCATACATCATGCATGTAGTGGGAATAGTTGGAAGATTCCAAGCAAATCCAAAGGAATCACACCTTTAGGCAATCAAAAGCATATTCAAATATCTTCAAGGAACACAAAATTTTGGTTTATGGTATCCTAGAGATACAGATCTTATACTTCATGCATATATAGAGGCAGATTGGGAAGGAAGCGTTGATGACAGTAAAAGAACTAGTGGTGGTGCATTCTATATGGGTTCTAGATTAGTGTCTTGGTTTAGCAAGAACCAAATCTCAATTGCATTATCTACAACTAAAGCATAATATGCGAATGCTGCATCTTGCTGCACAAAACTCCTTTGGATGATGCAAACATTGCAAGACATTCAGATCACATGTACTCCACCCATATCCATTCTTTGTGATAATACAAGTGTCATCAGTATTTCAAAGAATCTAGTCATGCATTCCAAGACCAAGCACATACCTATCAAATATCATTTTCTACATGAACAAGTGCTTGAACAAAAGGTCAAATTGGAGTATGTTCCCTCCAAAGAATAGGTTGGTGATATATTCACCAAACCACTGCCCAGAGAGACATTTGAATATCTCAGACATAAGTTGGGAGTAGTTGATGCATCATCTTGCTGTTAAATCCTATCTTTGTTAGAGAAAGGAGGTTATACACAAGTTTCATGAAGCGTAATTGTGTACATACGCTGGTTTCTGTGGATACAGTCGTGTATATGTTGGTTTGAAGAAAAACAATGGGATAGACTCAAGATGAAAGGCGTTCGATATGGTTCAGGTTTAGGGGATGAACATGGTTGTTGGTTGAAAGATGCTGCTGATAACTATCATGGTCCTACTTAAAGATATTTTGTCTCTGTTACATATATGTCATGCATATCTTTTAATGTAAAGGTCATGAAACGACCCAAGTAGTTACCCCACTATGCATGGGATGGATGATGTAATATTTTCTTGTTTTGAATTGTATAAACAATTAGTATATCCCCACTTGGTTGGGTGGATGAGTCAAACTTAGTATATCCCCACTTGGTTAGGAGATGGATGTATGTATGAGTCTTCGGTGATAAGAAGGTCATTGGTGATGTGTGTATAGAGTCATATTATCTTTTTGCAGACCTTTCTTATGCTCAGGGGGAGTGTGGGCTTGATCATAGGAGCTCAATCAACACACTTCATCATATAAGAGAATTTAGCATGTACTCAGGGGAGCATGACCCTTTTCCCTTGATGACAAAGGGGGAGAGTGACTTGTGGTTGCCATCAAGTCCAAAGGGGGAGGTTGTTGGCATTATGATGCAGATTTGGCTCTATGACACAGGTGTTGTCCTTGATGGCAACTCACTTAGATAATAGATCACAGTTCAGACTCATAGAATGAAGAAAGAGAAGTATACGCAGGTTCCCCATTGACCAAGCCGTGTGTACATGCATGTTCGCAGAACAAAAGGAATGGATAACATACACACACACATTCATGGAAGGAAAGGCATGTACATGTTGGAAAACTAAGCTTTGGTCTGTGGTATTTGGTCCATGGTATTTTGATCCATGGTATTGGTAAAAGGTATCTTATCTGAAGTGTTGACTCCAGGTTTTTGGTCCAAGGTATTGGTTCTAAGTGGTTTTGGTCCATGGTATTGAGTAAGGCCTAAGGCTATAAAAGTAGGAGAAGACATAGAAAATTTTAGGGGCGAATGTTCGCCCTTTGGCGAAATTAAGGGGTTTTAAATTTTTAGTGGGCGAATATTTTGTATCATAGTACATTTTACAAATCACCTCAAATAGCCCAACTTATTTTAAGGGAGAGGGTAAAAAAGGTAAATTTAGCCCTTGAAATTAGGAGTTACAACCTTCCCTTCACCCATTTTCAAGAATAGGTTTTATTTAACTAAATCCTATGGGCCAAATACCATATTTATAAAAGAGGTATGGTAAATTAATAAAAATATAAATAAATGAGAAGTATGGTAAATAAATAAATAAATAAATATTTTTAATCACCTTATATACATGCAAGGGTGTAAACAAATAAAAATATAAGTAAAGTGGAGGTATGGTAAATGAGTAAAACATTTTTTATATTTACTCCATAAGTCACCTTATATACATGCAAGGGTGTAAACAAATAAAAATATAAGTAAAGTGGAGGTAAAACGTCTTTTTATACTTACTCAAAAGGTATGGTAAATAAATAAAAATATAAATAAACTAGACATATGGTAAATAAATAAAACCTCTTTTTATATTTAGTCCATAACTCTAGTTCTATTTATGAAGGCTCAAGAAAGAGGTTTTATTTAAGTGAATCCTATGGGCCAAATACCATATTTGTACAAGAGGTATGGTAAATTAATAAAAATATAAATAAGCGAGAGGTATGGTAAACAAATAAAACATTTTTTTATATTTACTCCATAAGTCACCTTATATTTACGAACACTCAAAAAATGCATTATATTTAGTTGAAACCTATAGGCAAAATACTATGGTCCAAATACCATGGACTACATTGTTTTTAATACCATGCAAAAAAACATTATTAACCCATGGCACATGGTATTGACCCATGGTATTCACCAAAATGGCACATGGTATTGACCCATGGTATTCACCTGGAATGTATCCTATTTAAATGGGGGAATTAAACTAGCATAAATCCATCTTTACTCTGGATCTACTAACCCCCGAGAGGTATCAAATATCGTGATATGCAAACTAGCATAGAG
>APFE031755778.1:20643-60878 GCA_000404065.3 Pinus taeda | reverse complement strand
TCACGTGATTTAGCCAAGGAAATATGTGGTTGCCTTGGAATTATCATCAGTTCTCTTGCAGGTATTGAGCAGCGGAGGTAGGCAAGCAGCGAAGGAGATTTGAGCCAGTGATTGATTCAGATCTGAGCTGTATGTGTGTAATAGAGGTGGAGATACTTGTGAGAAGTATTATGCTGTGTAATGTTACATGACTCAATCATTAATATACAGATAGTTGGGGTTTTTAGTGAGATGCTTTCCCCGAGATACATACTGTGTTAATGTGTGAATGCTCCTGATGTTTTATTGTTATTGATGCTGCTATATTGATGATCAACGTAGAGGAGCTTATGTATTGTGTATGTTTTCCGCAATAGTACATGATCAGGATAATCTCTGTTGAATATGTGTTAAATTATTCAAAATTTCTACAGCTTGGTGTATCAAGAGTAAATATGGATGTTGTAATTTAATGTATGTTAAACATTTTAGCTTGGTTAAATAAAAATCAACTATTAATTTTATTAATTTTTATAAATTACTAATAGTAATTTTTAGGCTCCATGTTTATGATAACCCATGGTAATACCAAGATCTTACAAGATTTTATAATTGAGTAAAATATTCGCCATGCCTGGTGAGAGATTCGCCAAAAAATTATATATACATATTATATTATTGATAAAATCGCCTTCCATTTTTCCTATATACCATGGAGATTCGCCCATTTATTATACTTATAAATTTAGGGGGGGTTCTTAAATTTTTCCCTGGGAGAAGATCATTAGGCAAAGGCACTCAAGTATTTAATATTTGATGATGAGCAAGATCTAGTGTACAAGTTATTGGGTTATGGTGCATAGCTGGATCTAAACCAAGGATGAACCTTAGTGCTTAATGAATGATAAGATCTAATGATGGGTCAAGACCTTAAGGCTTGAAGTGAAGTATCTTTATGTGGTTTGATCATTTATCTGAATAACTGGCACATGTTGTAGTCTGTAAATATGATGATCTGGGTATAATTGAAGTCTAGAATTATTGGAATGTTTTAAATCATGATTTATAGATATGTACGCAGGTTCACTTTAGAAAAGGTGCGTATACACACTAGTTCCACATATCAAAACAATGTATACATCTTAAATTTGATTTGTAGATCTGTACATAGGTTATCCTTGAGAAAAGTGCGTATGCACGCAGGTTTGACACAGGGAAGTAGCATATACGTTGTAAAATATGTTTTAGCTACTTCTGTTTGCTGTTGCAGTATTCTGGGTTCTGGTTACTATATTCTAGTTACAACATTTTGAAAGATCAAACTGAAGGGTAGTCAAAGTTGTTGATTAGTTCAGTTGTGAAAAGGAGATTGGTTGATGCAGATATATTTGATGATTGAATGATGGATCCAGTCTAAAAATTTATGAAACGTGGTCCCTGGAAGAAAAGAGAAGGTTGTAGCCTTTTGTAGGCCAGCACCTACGTACTAGTAAACATATCAGCTAGTACAAGAGCTAAGGGGGTTGTAGCTCCCTTCCAGGAGAAGCTAGAGAACAAGAGAAGGTTGTATCCTTCTGCAGGTAGAAGCCTACGTACTGGTATAGGGTTGCACTAGTACAAAAATTGTAAAAAGAAGATAGAGGCAATTGCAGCAGGTGGTTTTCACCCACATTGGGTTTCCACCTTATAACTTGTGTTCATGTGTGTGATTTTCTATTCTATTTTACTGCACCTGGTTACTATTTATATGGCTCTGATGCACTGATTAAAGATCAACATATGATGAATTAAATGAATCTTATGTTTTCAGTCTATATGCTAGTTGCTTTAATCACAGTTGTGTATACACGTATGTTCCACTAACTGAAGTAGCATATATAAATCTGATTATGGAAATGAGAAATTATTGACTTGCTAATACTAATTCACCCCCCCTCTCAGTATTATTTCCAACACATATTTAAGAGAAAATTCTAAGGTTCAAGCAGTGGAAGATCACATCAAGCATCAACAACAAGTTCTCCAACTCTTAAAGGATAGCCTCACCTTAGCGCAGAATAGAATGAAACAACAGGCATATCAACATTGCAGCAAAAGAAGTTTTGATGTAGGTGATTGGGTATTCTTACAACTACAACTATATAAACCAATGTCCCTCAAGTAAGCTAGGAGGGATAATAAATTATCGCCAAAGTATTATGGCTCGTACAAGGTGTTTCAAAAGATAGGTACTATGGCATACAAATTGGAGCTTCCTATAGTTTTCCAAGTGCACACAGTTTTCCATGTTTCATGCTTAAAGAAGGTTATATGTGACAAGTTTCCAGTCCAAACAATATTGCCAAAACTTGATGAGGAAGGAAAAATCATATTGGAACCTGAAGCAGTCAAAGAAACAGAACTCGACAGCTACAAAATCGATCAATTTTATAGTATCTCATCAAGTGGAAGAACTTACCCGTTGAAGGTTCCACATGGGAGGATGAGAATTTTATATAGAAGCATCCAGAACTACTCAAGCATTGAGGACAACAATTTTTTGAAGGAGAGGGGCATGTTAGGTCCCTATAATACTAGTGATTTCCCCATTACTATTGTCATTGTATCCCTTATTGTTATTGGTGTGCCCCTATTGTCCCCATATTGTTATTATTGTGCCCTATAGAATCCCACTATTATTATTTTTGTGCCTTTATATTATTATTGTTAGGTCAGCTTTGGTTATATTGTGACCCCTTAGACTCCTATATATAGAAAGGAGGTTTTGTCATTTGAATCATCTAAGAATTTTTCATTTGTGTAATGTAAAGGAGGTTTCCCCCTCGAAGATGCTTATATCTAAGGCATTGATCTATATTTTCTATATTTTTGTGAGTTGGTGTTATAATAGCATGGTCACCAATTTTCTATACATAATCTATGACTGTGGACATAAGTATCTTCCCTAAAATTGACGGTCTATTCTAAAACAACAGAAACCAAAGAAACCAATGTTTTCCTTAAAGTAAATGGACAACAAGATGAAACCTACCCATAATTTGTCACAAGCTTTATTCCTCTCTTGATTTATATGCTCCAATCCTAGTTCCAATTGCTATAATTAGAACCTGCACAATCAGACAACACAAACAAACAATCTACAACATCTATGCACTATCATCCAATCACTTTATTCAATGGATCAACATGGCATTGAAATATATGAGATCATACCATCACATATAGGAAAATAATGAACCCTTGGTACTAATAGAAATAGAGAGAGTAGCAACCAAACATAGAGTTGATATTGTAGAAGAGTTCTTCCAAGTTGAATTGTCCTTCCTTATCACAAATTTTACCTCTATGTCACCCTAATGCATGGAATAATGACTCTCACAAAAACAACATGAGGGTAGAATATATCTACAAAATCCAGCTTATAGCTTATGGATGATAGTAAATATATAATAGAGGATGGTAGTTTAGGAATTCTTATCCATTTAGCAATCTAAGCTTGGGATCCACTCTTGACGAGAAGATGAGCTCAAGGGATAAGGGGTGAAATATCCAAGGTAGGATAGGATAGGATTAAGGAATTTCATCCAAGGTAAACGGTTAGAATAACCTCTGGAAGCTTCTGGAAGAGGAAGCTTCGAGATTCTTTTTATTTTTCCTGAATTTCTAGAATCAGTGCACCCCCAACAAGGGGAAACCTGCTAGTGATCAATGTAGGTCTAGAGAAGGTCAATCTACTGGAGAACGTAGTCTCCTAAGGCAGCAAGGTGCGTTGGGCCTTAAAAGCACTGAAATGAAGCAATTAATGGTATAAATTTAGGGATTAGGGAGAGTCATGCTTAGGGATTTTCTAAATGGTGATGACTAGGGTTAAAAATATGTTGATTGATCCAGTTAACAAGCCTATTGACCATATGAAAAAATGGACTATAACAAAGTCTAGAAGAAAATGAACATTAACAGATTTATTTACAAGAAAAAAGTCTACATACAATGTGCGAGAGGTGATAAGTCATCTAAATCATGAATTGACATCTAAGTTTTGAAACAACATTTAACTACTATCGATTTTAATAGTATTCATTAGCCAGTGCTCATCATCAATATGGATAGTAATTATTTTCCTTATATTTAATTAGAAAATAATGTTGTGAAATTTGTTACTTTATATCATATACGTTTTACTTAAATTCCAATTTGACATAGTCCAATTAATAAGATCACATTTCATGATTAATATGTTTTACACACTTTACAAGTCGATATCGAGATAATATTTTATTAATATCATAAGCCGCATTCAAATTTGATTAAGTAAAGCTCTTCTAAAAACAAATACAAGTATTTTTAATATTTATTCACTAAACCAACGCGTATTCAACAAATTTACTATGTAGACTTGCCTCGCTATTGGCCATCTTTGCTTTGCGAAATACGAAGTGATTTTAGATCTTAGACATCAATTCCTAACTTTGATGCCTTATTCCATTTGTTCCATTATCCAATTATTAAATGATATTTTTTCATTGAAATAAGTAAATTAGGTAACTATTTATAACTTCGAATGGTTTCTGTCATTTTGCCTTAAGCTAAAAAACTAACATTCCAAAACTATTACAAGTTTTCTTGCACAATAAAAGCTTTGATTACACTGCCAAAAATCATCCCACTTTGAACATCACCAGAAAGTTATGATTGAATAACACTATCCATTTCCATGTTGCACTTTCATATAGGCACAACATAATACAAATGAGTCTCAAATTATTTAGTCGAGAAATAGCCTTAGAAATAGATTGAATCTACCATCGAAGAAATGAAATGATGTCTATTCACATAACTATTATTTGGCCTCCAACCTAGTGTCTAATACTTAGACTATAATTCCTCCACATATCCTCCATTTATGACTAGCCTTTCTGACTATTGACATTTAGATACCAAATACAAATAGCTCTTAAAAGCACTATGTATTCTTTATTTCACCAAATATAAATCGAAGGAAGTATATTATAATATATATAGATACGATTTTATTGTTATGTTTCAAACCAATAATCATTAATCAATGCATCAGAGTAGATGTTATTAAGTGTTTTAGGAATAACGTAAGTGCATATTGATATTCTCAATAGATATTAATATGACTACTAATCTTTTATTGATTATTAAATGTTAAATGTGATTTCCAACATTATTAAATGTTAAATGTTAAACATTACCATCTTGACAGATTTTTTCATATAACACACTTTTCCTTTCTCACATGCTATAATACTAAATGCTCCCAACAGTTTGTATCAACATTACAATACTACATAATAAAATATATTATAAACGATAATGTTATACTACACAAATAATGAGTACAACATGCGATATTAAATTTGATAAATGAAAATTGATATTGTATATTGGTTATGAAGTGATTTTGCGGAATTGTATGTTAGCTTTTAACTTTTCTACACTCATTCTTCACACTAAAACAAAGCTCCACACTCATGCACATGTTCTGAGGAAAGATCTACAAAATCCTTTTGAGTGGAGTGAAGATATCTTCACAATGAAAGCTTCCTCTACACAATGGACTTCCTCTGCACTTTTGCGCACGTGCCTAATTTTAGAAAGATAATAATAAACAAATATTTTGCTTAGTGATCCACTAGTGATATTTGGGAATATGAATATATGCATTATTTATAATTAAAATATTGTGAACAATAAATATATATTATTTAATACTAAAATATTAGCAATAAAAGCATTTTATAATTGAAATATTATCAATAATATTGTATGGGTCCACCACTTTCTTCGGTGTTATTGCGAACAATAAATATGGATTATTTAATACTAAAATATTAGCAATGGAATCCTTTAGTGCAGAGTCCACAGATCCACACATTGTAAGCTCAAAAGCTTCCTCCACAGAATGTAATTTCTCCACAATTCTAAACATGTGCCTAATTTCAGAAAGATAACCATAAACAAAGCTTATGTTCAATTATACAAAAAATGATACAGTTTTGTACAAAATTTTGTTCACACTCAACACAACCATTGCTCAATATGCATTAGTCATACCTGTCTCAATGTTATTGGCAGCAATAAGTATGGATTATTTAATAGTAAAATACTAGCAATAAAAGCCTTTAGTGTGAAGTGCAGAGATCCACACAATGAAAGCTTTCTCTCCACAATGGACTTTCTTAGCACTTCCACACATGTACTTAATTTGGATATTTACAAATACGAAGATATGAAATATTTATAATTAACATATTACCAATATATCGTATGCGTCCATTAATTCCTCGCCATTATTGTGAACAACAACTATGGATCATTTAATAATAAAATATCAACAATAAAAGACTTTAATGCAAAGTGTGGTATAAATGTTTCTTTGCATGCACTTACTATTAGTATGTTTCCTTATGAAACTATGTGAAAAACAACGATTCATGACTTCTAGAACAATTTAGATTTGAAAGATGAAAAACTGAAATAATGCATCAAAATTAAAAAGTATTATTACATATGGCATTATTTAAAAGCATTAAATCATCAAATCTAAAAACATGATTTTCAAAGAATTAAAATGTTAATATTAACATATTTCCAAAATTAATAGAAATGAATATGTATGGGATTATGCAAGGAGTCCATTGTGCGGAGGAAGCTTTCAAGCCTTCATTGTGAATACCCTCACACTCCACACAATCTATTAATAAATAAATAACCAATGGTCATCTGTGGGATTGTGGACAAAGCTTTCAAGCACAAAGGCGAGCACCGTGGGCGCGCCGACACAAAGGTGTGGTGCCCATGCACCTATATGTGGGGTTGCATGCACAATTCGAGGACATGTAGGCGAGTTTCACACCTTCGTATTCACTTTCCCACTCTACCACTCTGCATAATGTATCACATAGTTTCATATTTATTTAATTTTGTACATTTATGTGATTTAGGCTACATATATGTACATGACTTTTCCTATGTAACATGGCTTACACACAAAATAGTTACACATGCTCATTATACACATAAATGAGAAACCACAACGTACTTGATACAAATATTGTAAAATATATACCTTTTTTAGAAAATAGATAATGTGCATAATTCTTACACTAATGAGAAAAACACATGGTTCTAAGAACAAACTATTGATTTTGAAACCATGATAAAAACCTATTGGACATTGAGTTCAATGCTCCGTGTGTGTTTCATGACATGGACTAATCATCTCTCATGGATCTTAACTCTGGTGAATGTAGCGAAGAGTAATTCCTGTGGGTTTTGTTTAATGAAAATCATGATTCCAACAAGTGGTATTAGAGTTCGAAACTCACACGGCTTGTGATGGGGGTGGGGGATTGTTAAACATTGGGTTCGTCATTCCTCATGTGTTTCAAGACATAGACTAACCACCTCTCATGGATCCTAACTCTAGCTATTGTAGTGAAGATTAACACCTACGCGTTTTGGTCTAATGGAAATCATGATTCTAGCAAAACCAACTGTAACGAGCCCCCCAAGAACTATTCCAATATGCATGCCAAAAAAGAATGCATGATTAAGACCTAACCAATGTGACTACTGACATGTTACATGTCCTGTGTAACATGAATCAAAATCAAAATAGTTACATGTGGTCGTTATACATGAAAACAAGAACTACAGAGTTAAAAGACATTGAGAACGTCACCGAAGTAATTTTTTTAAATACAGAACATAAATGGTTAGCAAATTTCTCCTTACACAATGCATTTAGAAGTTAGTATTATTCAAGCTTCTATTTCTTTACGTAAAATTTTATATCATAATTCAGAACTCCATAAAATCACATCTCTGACTTTCAATTGTGCTTTAATGACATCTCTAAATATGGCATGAAAATTAGGAAATTTTGAACATAAAGAAACGTAGTATGATGTTTCTTGTTACTGATAGCTAATGCAATTTTGAGATTCTATTTAAACCTAGTTGGAAATCGACTATGTATTTTTCAAGAAATCATAGATATGAAAGATAATCAATGCTTCAACGATTACAAATTTCTCTTTCCATCAAGCTTTGACATGGTACAACCTGAATGTGTCTTTCTCGCTTCGAATCCCTCATATTTTTTCCTAGTTGAGTCATTCTTCCTCCATTTAGCAATAGAAGAGTTTTACGATGCCTCACCCTTCTTAGATCTTTAGAGCCATGCTTCCTCCCTCTCCACCATTTGAATTTTGTTGTTTTTGATCGAATTTGTGCCCTATGATGTGGTATTTTTAATTTCTAGCATTCCACTATAGTGAATGGATCACTATGACACATATTTCTAGTGCGTTATTTTTTCTTTATTTCATTTTAAGTTGTTTTCCATTTAAAACTTTAACAGATTTAGCTATTCGGAAGAGAAATTTCATAAATATTTAAATCTTTGTGGAATGGAAGATCTGTAGAGAACACGGATGCATAGATGAAATTTGAGAATTGCATATGATCACACCTTTTGATTTCAATTATGTCGAAATGGAATCTCTAAATATCATATGAAAAGCATGAGATGCTAAACATAAAGAAATGAAAGCTAATACAATGTGTGTTGATGATATATGCATGATGGGTGTGGGTCACATGAGATGTGCAATGAGAATGAATCGGTTCGACTGAGTGGTAGTCGAACAAGCCATGTGGAGCAAGAAAAAAGCACGGGTGGGGTGAGATGTGCAATGGGAGTCACCCAGGAAAGATGTGCTATGGGAAGAATGAACGTGGGAGATTTCGGTGAAGTGAGTAGCAAGGTAGCGTGTGATACATGGAGACATGGGTGCCCATACCATGGGCACACCCACATGATGGTAGGGTTCCCATGTGCTCGATGGGGCATTATGTTGGGATGGGGAGATAAGTAAGAGACAACTTTTACTTTTACAAATTTTCGCATTGGTAATGGAATTATTGAAACTATATATTTAATATTTTATTAAATTCATGAAACTAATTATATTTTAGAAGTTAATCATTTATTTCAAAGCATGTAAAATTTAGAATTTTGGAACAAGTGACATTGTTTTTTTTTTTCCTTTTTTTAAAGGAAGGCATGTAAAATTAAAAATTTATTAATAGTGTGCAAAGCTTTAGATGTAAAACAACATGTAGAGCTTTGCCTATGCAGAGCTTTCTGCATAAGAAAAACTTCAGACAAGTTTAGTAAATGATTTTAAGGTTTACTTATTAGCATGGGTTGTTGAGCTAAGTAAGAGATTAATATTACCAATACAAATTTCCACGTAGGTAATGTCATTATTAAAAATATAAATTCATGAAATTAATCATATTTTTACCAATTAATCATTTATTTCAAACCATGTAATTTTAAGCATTTAGGAACACATGGCATTGATTTTGTTTTTTGAAAAGAAGGGGTGTAAACTTAAACATTCATTAACAACTAGTGTTTAAAGATTTTAAACAATGTGTGGAGCTTTTCATGTAAAGAAATGTGTAGATATTTCCACATAGTGAAAGTTTCCCATAAGCAAAGGTTCGTACAAGTCTAGTATTTTTTTTTTAAGGTTTATTTCTTAGCACAGGCTCCCCATTTAATTGTTTATTTCAAAGCATGTAAAATTAAGCATTTAGGTCCCGGATGCGGGTGACACATCGGCAGTAATGGAGGCGCCACTTGCCGGACATGGGTGACCCCAACTTTTATGAAGGCATTCAGTGCAGGAACGCCGCCATGGAATATAGGGCGGGGTTCAATCTGGAGGCACATTCATTGTGCCATTCTTGCCGTAAGCTCGTCTGCAACGAGCAGTTATGGCGTTCGAAGTTCGAGGCACAGGTTCAGTGGTTAAAGCAGGAGATGATGAGGCTCAAATCTTGTTGGGTCATTTGCAGCTCTCGGCCTTTGATGCTCTGTGCTTCATGCTCAGGCTCCCGCCTGCTCACCCGCTCTCAAGGAGGTCTCACCCTCCTTCCCTCGGCTCGTTGGTCTTTGTTCTGAAAGGAGAGGGGACTACGAATTGGCACCCCTCCCCTTCTTCGCCTCCGCCTCAATCCCGTCATCCTCTCGGCTCCTTCACCTTGGCTCTGTTCCAAGCATGGTCAGGCCAAGGCAGCGTCCGCCTTGCCGTTGAGGCTCGGTCAGGGGGGAGTCCTCTTGGCCTCCTGCTCCGATTCCTAACCCTTATCGCTGCCGGTGCTGCTGCCATGGTTTCCCTGACGCCACGCCAATTCAAGCCAGTCAATTTGTGGATTCCTGTAGCCCAGACCCTTCAGCACCTTCGCCGGCCTTTGGCTCGGCCATCTTCACTTTCTGTAGCTCGTTGGACAAGCCTTGCATTAACGCTCATGTGTCGGTTCCCTTCCTGGATGAAGCGCCATCTGACAGTGAGGAGCTACGCAGCAAACAGCAGCAGCCCCAGAACGAGAGCTCAGCATTTGCTGAAGAAGTGCCAGGACGGGTGGCAGAGCCAGGTCCGATGCTGCCGGAGGCGTCATCTTCCAAAGCAAAGGATGTCAACCCGGTTCCCCAACCTGCTGCAGTGGAAGATGAAGAATCTTGGGGATGCCCAGTGGTCAAAGAGGAGCCGGAGCAGTAGCCAGCCCTCCACTCAGCTCCACCGTCTCTAGCCCCCTTCAGGTCTTGTTTTGGATTTCAGCTCTTATAATTTCACTGTCTTTCTGGTCTTGTCTAATTTCATCCCGGCGTGGGATAATGTCAACAGTTTTATGGTCTTGTCAATTACTGCCCCTGGGTGGGTTAACCCGTTTAACTGTTCCTATTTTAAGATGCCCCTGCGTGGGATCACTATGTTTGCAGCTGGTTGCCCCTGCGTGGGTTCAGTATGTTTACAGTTGGTCGCCCCTACGTGGGTTCAGTTATTTTGCAGTTGGTCGCCCCTAAGTGGGATCACTAAGTTTGCAGTTAAACGCCCCTGCGTGGGTTCAATTATTTTTCCTGAAGTTGGTCGCCCCTGCGTGGGTTCAGTTATTCTGCTTGGGATGGGTCATTTTTTGGAGAGTTTCAGTCCCCCCACGTGGGATGATACCTGGCTTAGAAAGCCGACTCCTGGCCTCAGGCGGTGACACCTCATGACTGTAATGTACTGCCTGTTGATGGATTAATAGATTAGCTTTTTTAGCGAGAAAAAAAAAATTAAGCATTTAGGAACACATGGCGTTGAATTTTTTCTTTATTTTTAAAGGAAGGCATGCAAACTTAAGAATCCGTTAACACCTGTGTTTAAAGCATTTAAACATTGTGTAGAGCTTTGCATGTACAACATTAAATATTCAGATATTCTTGTAAGTATCTTTGAATGTCATGTTATCATCACACGATGATGTGGAAGTCATGATGTATTGTTGTAATAATTGTAAGGATAAATAAGTACAAGACCAATAGTCATGTATGAACTAAAGAGTCATGGAACTCCAAAGGATATGTAATATTAGAATTCATATGTAATTCCAAAAGTCATTTGGAATTCCAAAGGTTGTAGATGTCCAAATTTGACTAGAAGTTGGAAATTCAAGAGTCACAAGGATGTGAATGGTCATGCCTTAAGTTATAAATATATTCCCATTTATCATGTAAAAGACTTGTGAATCTTGGCTTCTCCCACAAGGAATTGGAGAGACAAAGTTAGTACTTTTGGGGAGCAAGTAGTGGCCCTAATGCTCCACTATTGGAGCTAGTGGTGTTCATTGCATTTATGTATCTTAGTAATTTTGCTTAATATTGAAGCCTTCTAGGCCATCATGTTTTCACACATGGATTGTGAATGTTTCTAAGACTATTCTTTGAATGTTTTTGGTTTATTTTTGTTTCCATTAGTACTGAATTAGTTGAACTATTTCAGTTACTTCAGTGCTTCTTGTTGGAAATGTGTTATTATGCTATAATGATCATCACATCCTTGTGAGCTATTTCTCTTAATGCTAGATGGCTATTACTTATTTTCATGTGTCTCCGTTAGGGTAGTACTATTAATTATCTCTTAGAGGCTCACTTAATTTTCCCACTGCAATAGAAAAACCTTGATGTGTCGACAATTGAACATTCACAAGGCATAGTATATTTCTCATTTGAAAGGAAAATTTCTCTTATATCTTGTGCTGATAGCTAATGCCAAGGCACATCTTTAAGTAAAACAAATTCTAGGCCATATTCTAGATGGGACTCCTAAACCAAATGGTGTGAGGTCTAGTTGCGACCTCATATTGGGGATATCCCCTATATGTTGGTAGTATCCAACACCACTAACATTGAGCTAAGTAAGAGACGACTATTACTTTTACAGATTTTCATATTGGTAATGGAATTGTTGAAACTATAACTTTAACATTTCATTAAATTCATGAAATTAATAATATTTTTACTAGATAATCATTATTTCAAAGCATGTAAAATTAAACATTTAGGAACATGTGGCATTTATTTTTTTCTTTTTCTTTTTGAAATAAAGGCATGTAAACTTAAAAATTTGTTAATACCTGATGTTTAAAGTTTTTAAACAATATGAAAAGGTTTGCATGTAAAGTAGTGTGTGGAGCTTTGCTTATGCAAATTTTTTTGCAGAGTCAAAGCTCCTCACAATTCTAGTAAATGTTTTAAAGGTTTATTTCTTAGCATGTGATGGGGAGCTAAGTAAGAGACACTGTAAAATGAAAGAAATTTCCTCCTCACTTCTACAAAATTAAAATTTTAGATAAATTTCACATATTCTAGATGTTGTTTTACTCGATTGTAATAATTAGGTGTGTCAATTAGTCTACCTGTTGAAGCTTTTGTGGAAATATTTCATTGTGTAGAGAGATTTGTGCAAATAAATTTGAATGTGGAGAGAGCTTTATGTGAAGATATCTTTTCTTTCATTGTGCAAAGTTTTCTCTACACTCTGTACAAATTTTAATTTATTAATTAGTGATAGCGGTAGAGCTAGGGACTATGCTACATTGAAACTATTAATCTTTATATCATTATTTAGGCATTGCATTATTAATTTAGGTCTTTTTCACTTATTCAACTAGTTGGTTCATAACATTTGATATTAAAGTGGATGATTTTTTATTCGGCTCTTTCAAATGATCATCTTAACATTTTCACTCTAACCGTTTTCCATAGTGTCTAAATTCTATTGATGATAAGGGAAATATAAAAGTATGTTTGGGTAAAAACTTCAAATTCAAGATAAGCTATATAAGTTATAATGTTTGTATAGGCTTCAAATTACACTTAAATATGCGGCTTTATTTTAAAAAGTCATATTTGAATGTTGAAGGTCAAATGCAGTGCCACTTATGGGACTGGATAAAAGATAGACAATAGTGTTTTAGGTGTAACTTTTAGACATTTTATGGAAATATTGGTAAACTGATAGTTCATATAAGTTCATGTACCTAAGAGACACTAAAAATAGTTACAATTTTGGTATCCTAGACCTAAATTTCCCTTGGAAGGAGAAAATTGCAAGCCGTAAGTGGAGCCTAAAGAGGATATATCATAGTATATCTTATAAAATTTCAGCAATAGAGTATTATAGTTGACTAAGTTTTTACATGTGCAATGGTTTTTAGTAAAATTGATCCCAAATTGGGGCTTTACAAGGTGTTAAATTGAAAAGTATTATAACTTTTGACTAGAAGCTCAGTTTGTGGAGATTCAAAAGGTGTTAATATGTAGAATCAGAGGAAAATATTTGTATGAATTTTCATACCTTTTGAGGATAATTTTTTGCAAACGAATCATTGTCATAGGAAAAAACACGATTTCGTGTTGTTTATGTGGGGAAATGTCCAAATTCAACAACATAACTTCCTATAACAAAAGGGTTCAACTAGACCTCTTCCATTGAAATTGTGAACCTTGAAGACACAATTGGGTCCATTGGTTCTTTTTACACTATTCTTTCATAGGTTGAGGCTTGTCCATACATGGTTTCTAGTCCAGCTAAGATGTTAATGCAATGCACAATTAATTTATTTCTATATAATTGATTTAACTATCTAACATATCTATGCTTGGAAATCATAATAAATATAACCAAATTTGATATGAAACACGGTGTATGTATGGAGCGCATGGAGGATAACCTGCCTTTGTTGTCAATATTGAATCCAACTAATCGGAACACCATGTAATAATCAAATATGAAGAAATGTCTTTTCACCATAGCATTAACAAGACATGACATTCATATTTTCAAGCAACCAAATAAGTAGAGAACAATGAATATAGCTTACACACATCAAAATTTTTGCATGAACCAATTATATTTTTTTATGCACACATGAAGATAGTTTCAGTTACTAGTGAAAGGATACGTTTCGCATAAAAAAATTTAAATGTGAACCAATGAAAAACATGTAAAAGAATGGAAGATAACTTACCTCTACCATTGCATATTACTCCTAAGATTAAAGTTGAGGGCCCAAAAATAGCCTATATATCCCAAAAGTCATATCCAACAAGTTAGTGTAGTGTAAGATAACAAAATGTAAACATAGTTATCAAAGGAATGCACCTTTGTGACAACATTTATAAAATATTATGTCCAAACTCACAAGCACTAAGAAAATGAAGAATGGTGAAAATAACTTACAACCATCAACAATCTCACAAGATTGTAACATGCTAACAATGACACTCTATTTGACATACAAAGATAGCTTAAAATTAAAAAATAGGGACCCTTTGTAAGAGTGCAAAGGCCTCTTTTACATAAATTCTAAATTGTTTTTTCCCTTCGATTTTTCTAACTCTTGACTATCTAATTTATGACTTTGGACTTTCAATTTTATTTGAATAAATTATTTTATTATTTTATCATTTAAAATAGAATGTATTAATATATTTTTAGAATAATAATAGAAAAAACTCTTCCTATACTTAACCTTAATTCTTCCTTATTTTTGTTTTTAGGTGACTAAATATTCTTTGGAATTTTGTATGTATTCCCTTTATTTAACAAGGCTTGGATGAGAATAATTCTTCATGCTTACCAATTTGTTTTGAAGTCAACCTGATGTTTCAACTCCATAATTTATCTTATTTTAAGAGATTCAATACGAAGATATTTTCTTTCTCAAAACCAACTTTAGCCTTTCATTCTACATGAATTTTCTTTTAGTGGCTCTTTGGATGAATAAATCTACAACTCTCATCATTTGGTTGGCATGTACAAACTTGAGTAACTTTGTTTCCTTAAGATTTTTTTTTGGAAAATAATTTTCTTTCTCCTGCTTTTTGTATTCACATGCTTCACATAGAATACATAAGTCATCCTTTAATAGCTTTGGAATTGAATTATACATTGTATCACTCAACGTCTCATGATATATCAATACATTCGTTATACTTATATTGAACTAAACAAGAGAAATAATCTCATTTAATCTCAATAAGCATTAAATAAAGAATTTAATGCTTTTAACGAAAAATTGATATCTACATGTTGTGTTTATAAGTGAAATCAATTTGATCATTGTTGGGAATTCATACTTCCACCTTTTCTTCTCAAAACTCATTCATGGCTTGTTTGGATTACATGTAAATAGGCATAATATTGATCTGGAATAAAAGAGTTTCAAGCATGCAATGGTTATGTGATTTGATTGAACATAAGGATTTAAAGATCACGAGTGTCGAGAAAAACAAAATTTTGAGTGTGAAAAGAAATGGAATATTCCAATAAAACACTTGTAATAATAGGAAGTATAGATGATAAAGCTTCTATGAAATACTTGATTTTTTTTTCTCGGCAATACTAACTACTTTTATATTAGAATGTACAGTGAATTTTTACAACCAAAGAAGCTGGCAGCCCAGAGCCAACTTTGGCTCCATGGGTAGCAAAGATCGACACAAACAGATGCCTCGCAGGGCGACATTATCAAAAGACCGCGACATTGTCTAAAGACCGACACTGAGAGAATCTAGAGGAGCTTCATGACAGCCCACGCAGGGGCGTTTCCAGAATAGTCTTGTAATGCATTGCTGCTATAAAACCCAACAACAAAACCAGGAACATACAAACGACAGGCCATGCCTTGCCCCGGGTACACAACTGACGGCTTCACTTCTATTAGAACACCTATAGCCGCGAACAGAGTGTAGTAAACTGAGGAAAACAGACAAGAAACAAAACATAAACTAGCAATTAACCAGAACCCGACCTGAGAGAATTCGACCTGAGTGTGGGAGGCACCGGCTCGGCGACGCCTTTTGGAGCTAATCCTCAGGCTTCTCCTCCTCAATTGTGCACCCCCATTGATCCTCTGGACTTCCCACCCGTGCATCGATGGGCTTTTGCTGTGGGGAAGGCGATTCTGGTTCACGGGAATGAGAGGGTGGCAGAGGGCATGCTGCTTCTGAAGTGCCTTCCACAGAAGACGTCTGTCCCATTGGACACTTACCCTTACCCTTTCCTGAGCATTCTGCCGCAATTGAAGTCTCCTCTGACATGAGCTTCTCTTTGTCGTGCTCTGAGCCATTCTCCCCACGAACCAGGGGAGACCCCTCTTCATTCCCCTCTGGGGTATTAGTGAAAAGCACCAAAATGTGCGTGTTGATGCCCGAATTTCCCCTTGAGCTACCCAGTCAGAAGATAACTGAGCTGAAGGCAGGTAGCACAGGCTCCCCAGCATCACAATTGCCCACCTCCACCGCTTGGCCTGGCTGAATTGGGGTGGCTCCCCTTCTGCGATGGCAATAACAACAGCAACAGTGGTGGTGAGAGTCCACTGCAGGAGGGCGGGAGGATGCTCCACGTCCCGAGCTTCGCCTGCAAGGCATCCTCTCCCGCACCATGAAATCCACCAGTCCAGCACTCCATTTACCAGCAATGCAATGAGAAAGAGCCTGTTGCTCCCAAATTGGGATGGAGCCGAGCTCAAGAGAGCCAAGACACAAGCTGAGAAGCGAGCAAATGAGGCGGGCCTCTTTCCAGCGCTCAACCACCAGCTCTCGGCGCGAGTTCTCAGCTGGCTCAGAGTTTTCCTTCCAGCAAATTGCCTCCATATCCAACAAACCAGCACACTTAAACTCGTCGACCTTTGCATTGAAGGGACCCTCAGTAAATGCAGTGCGCAGGGTTTCCCACGCCTGAAGCGGCTCCATTAAGGATGCCCTGTAGCCTCTCCCGCTTCTGAGCTTTGGCGGCCTGAGGCATTTAAGGCTCCTGCGTCTTCACGTGGCAGCCCGTGCTCACCATGTGGCTCCTCCCTTTCCCGACGTTGGACACCCGCATCCGGGGTCTATGAAATACTTGATTTCAAATCAAGTTTACTTACATTAAATATTCAATTCAAAATGAAATATTTTCTAAACTTCAATGGAAGAGAATTACTTGCAATTCCAAAGAAGTTTTTAGAATTAAATAAATCATCAATATGCAAGCTTGCTTATTCAAGATAATGCATCTTGGATTTCAAAAGGAAACATCATATGTTCATGCAGCAAGAACAAATATCATTTATTAAAAATTCTCAGGCATAAATGTATAAGAATATATGAGATGCAAAAATTAATATGATATTGATCCATAAACTATCATGTATATTCCACTGAATAATTTGTCACATTAGATTTCATAAAAATAGATTGAAATCTATGTTATGAGGGTTAATTTCTTTAGATTCCAGATTTATTAGTCATTATATTTTTCTTATACATATGAAATATAAAATGTGGAAAATGGAGCACAATAAAATGCAATCACACATCAACCAAAATTAACACAATTTTCTTATGCTCTGGGGAATCCTTTAGGAGAAAATTATCTAGAAGGTCAGATTGCTTTATTTTTCTTTTTGGAATGGAAATAATGCAAGTAAAAATGTGAAGGAAATATTCATGGAGTTTCCTTAGACCTATGCCATGATAAGAAACTATAGACACTAAACTCCTTCTGTTATACTCTCTAATAAGCCCCAATATTGCAACAAGTATGTTGCAACTCCCAAGGCTACCAAATTAAATTATCAACCCGAGGTTTGTAAAAACTTAAGAGGTGTCAACACTATATGTGGAACATGCAATGTGTCCTTTTGTTGTTCATTTGATGCAATGCCATGAATGTCATAAAATCTAACCTACACTAGTTGTAGAAATGGAAATGCTTCTCTATTTTTCGGAATGGAAATTTTAGTGTACTTTTCATAAATGTAAATTTTAACCTACTTTCATTAATTTAAATGTTATTCTATTTGAAAAAATAATTGTTGCATCAAAAGGAAACCTAGTCTATACAATAGAAATATCAATGTTGGAAATGGAAAACCTAGCTCAAGATGTATGAAACAAAATATAATCATGAAATAATTCTTCAATTACTGCACTCAAAATAGATTTTGTTAACGAAGTTCATAAGGTACTTCATGAAGTAATTATGCTCTTCAAGTCATGAATCTAGGCCACTAATCATAACTGTAGAGGTGAATTGCAATGGAGAAGAGGAAAGGCTTACGAGGCCTTTTGGTATTACTCAATCACCGATTCAAAGCCTAGGAGTCATGATTCAATATTAAGAGGATAAAAACCAAACTTTTCAAGGAAATCTAGTCAAGTTTACATGTGCTACAAGTGTGCTACACGAGGTGCTACAGGATGCCCTATTTTGCTACAAGAGCGCAATAATTTGCCAAATGGCCAAGTAAATCAAATTAAAATGGGATGGGATTTTTTTATTATTATTAAGTCAGACGTATTAGGATTCCATTCCAAATGGAATCACTCCAAAATACCCTTTTCAGCTCAAAAATAGAAAAATATTACTACTCAAAAAACTAGAAATTCAAGGACTAATGAGCTAGTTAACCTACCAAATGCCTAAGCTAATCAAGCACAGATGATATGGGGTAAATTTTTCTATTAATTTTTTTTTTTAAATGACACAATAGAAGTGGAATAAAATCAAAACAAATTGCAAAATATATCAGAAAAATAGTACTATTTTACTACAAGGGACTTCCATAGATTCTAGATTTGTGAGCTAGTAAAACAATACAAGTAGCTTAATGATGAATATTACTTTTCAAAGTTGTTCTAAGGACGCATCATGTTTTTGACTATGTAAATAACTTGCAAAAAAACTCACTTAAATTATTTAACCAATATGACCTACACCAAAAGACGCAGGAATAGTAAATGTATAAATAAGAGATGCAAGCGAAAAAGACAATTCAAAGGAAATAAAAAAAATTGTACAGGAGGGCTTTGAGGCTCCTGGGATGGCCAAGCCCAAGGATACTTAGATTCCTATGAAGGAAACCAAGCTTTAGGGGCTAAAAATGGCACCAAACATCATTATTTGAATCAATCCAAATATATCCATGCTAGAAATGAAAGTAGAGCTACTAAATAACAATTTTTCTCCACAATAAGACTAACAAATACATGCCTCTAGAGGCCAATTGGAATTGGCACTCATAAAAAGCGATGAGTAAGCATTCTCCTTGAAAGGAGGCATATTTCCCCTCCAAAATCCTTTAAATAGTGGATATGGTTCCTAACACTAGGAATCTGCATTAAATGACAGGAAACACATCCCTAAATTTTCTCAATCACCGAAGCTACAAATTTATGCAACAATTTCATAATATCATGTTCTTTTATTATCCAATATTGGTCCTACTATAGTGGAGAGAAAGTCCCTAGAATATCTCATCCTCCAAATCTTTATAATCTGCCCAATACTCTCACAATATTCTACAAAAATAAATAACATTAGACACATAATAAGAAAGGATAAACAAAATTCCCAAGGAACCATTAATACTATGAATTAACTCTATGATGTACAAGTAAGGGGGTAAAATACATGTTTTAAGTGTCTCTAAATAATCAAATGGCCCTAATAAAATAGGCAAATCTTGGGCTTGTCATCTCCCCCTTACTAAAATTGTTGCCCACCCTTGAGCAACCTAGCCTTCTTCCTCTTTCCTTCCTTTGTCATGGTGTCCTTCAATATATTCTTGATGTCTTAGGAAGTTGTAGAGGAAATTTCTTCTGAATAGAAATCAATTATGGATGGTGTTTCTCTAGGCGACCACTCTGATCTGGACACTAGTTTGATGGGAAACTTGGCGTTGTTGTCCCACATCCTCTACCTTCTTTGATTTTTCAATCTAGATCCACCTGCGTGTTATGCCCCTCTCCTTTTTCAATTCAAATAAGATGGGTACTACAAATTTCTCGATAATAATCCTTCTTAATTCCTCAAATTTATAATAGGACTCCAAGTTAGGTTGTGGTTCAAACTCTTGGTGCTCTTGGGGGTCTATTTCTACCTCTTTTGATGCTATTACCTCCTCATATAACATTTTTCTTGATCTCTCCTTGTTGTAGAATCCCTATGTTTCTCCTGTAGTAGGGATGCTTCTCTTATAGCAAGGGTGTTTCTCCTATAGCAAGGATGTTTCTCTTGTAGAAAGGGTGTTTCTCCTATAGCAAGGTTGTCTGTGCTTATAGATTCTTAGTTTTGGTTGATCTAGTGATTGGCCTTATCATGGATGTCATAGGATGCTTACCCTTGCCTTTGGGGAAGGTGGATCCCTCAATTTTCCTTTCCCCTAGCCCCAATTATTTTCTTCTTGGCTATATGTCTCTTCCATTTTGATAGGGAGGTGTTGAAGGAGGTTGAGGGTAATGAAAATGAGACTAATGTGGATGAAAACAAGATTGGTGGTGATGGAAACAAAGGTTGATGAAAATGAGGCTAGTGGGAGATGAAAACAAGGCTCGGTAAAAATTGGGTCTAGTGAATAATTTAGCTTGTGGATGACTATCTTTATTGACCCTCAATACTTAGACACACAAAAGAGCAATTACATAGCACTTATGAAGCCCAAAGGATTCGATTACAGACCTTTCCTACCTATGGAGCTGCTTGGTGGTGTTCATATTTTGGATTAGAGACTTGTTCTGCAAGTGATGTTGGAGCCAAAGACTGTGTTGCGGGTGTTGCATGGTGGCATGATTCATCACTGGTGCCCATTGTTAGAGTTTTCTTATTGATGTGATTATTTTATGGCCGTGTGGTAGATCTAGACATGAGTGAGGATATTTTTGAGTGTCTAAGGAGATGTCATTTCTTTGTTTTCTTTGCTTCTTGCAATTTATTGAGAAAGCTATATATATATATATATATATATATATATATATATATATTATATATATATATATATATATATATATATATATATATATATATATATATATATATATATATATATATATTATATATATATATATATATATATATATATATATATATATATAGATAATAATATTCTTTTGTTGATTGAATCCCAATGATGCAAGTCCTTTCTTCATGTAGCTTCTCTTTGGATCAAATGTTGTTGCTTGCTGGGTGATCAAGAATCTAGTAGCAGATGACAAAGGGTCCTTTAGCTGCTCAAAATTAAGGAAATGACTCTCCATTGCCTTCATGATGGTTGGTTATTTAATTTGGTGCTTCCAATTGTGTCTTGTAGGGTAATTGTAGACTACTGCAAGAATGCATTTCTTCCTATAGCTGTCACAAAAACCTTTATATGAAAAAAATATCCTTCAAATAATGCTTCCCAAAACACTGATAATTCATGATCAATCTATGGACAAGGAACAAAAGCCTTGTTTGTGGCGAAAGTAATGAAAGAAGGGGTGAAAATGGATTATCTTCATGGAAAAAGATGAAAATGAGAGTGGAAAAGAGGTCAAGTCATGTGGAGAATGAATGATGAGGCTATGGTGGACCCCTCATCTTATTCCTGGATGAAAAACATAAGATATTAACTCTTTTTCCATGCCAATCACACCCCTATAGCAATACTGGTCACTCCCGTAGAAATTTTGGAATGTTCATGTAGCATAATTTTTTTATTCATATATCTAAAAAAGTATATTTGATTGACCTAAAATTTGGTGAGCATGTTTCCATCATGCTTATGCATCTCTCCATTAAAAATATTGGCCAGCAAATGTATGAATCTTGAGAAGAATTAAAAACGGTTGTAGGTGATGGATGCCGATTTCTCAAAGAGTGTGCACTGGAATGTGCTGAAATTATTTGAGCATGTTACCATCATCTATATTCACCTCACCATAAAACAACATGGAAAAAATATTCATAGTTTTTCAGATATGGTAAAAACTATTTTATGTCCTGTGTATTTGGGCCTCCTGTAACAAAACATAACCTTCCTGTAACATTTCACGAAAACGAGGGAAATGAATGGGAATGCCTTGGAAATGATGGGTGGATGTTAGAAATGGATGAGCTTGATGGATTGAAATGGCCTTGGTATTGTTGGATCATTTGGGCAAAGGAGTAGAAATCCCATGTTTAATTTCCTTTGACTAGGTTTTTGATAAATTTTTTCTTTTGGTGCTAAATTGTTCTTGTTGCTCACAAAAGTTAAAGAGAACTTGCATTCATCAGAGAGATATATATGGACCAAATAATTTTTCCTTTTCATTTATCATCATTTTTTTGATTTTTTCCTAGGCCTACTAGCTGCCCAAATGAGGTTTTCAAATATTTGGTCTGTCCAAGTGCCTCAAAGGAGGTTTTCACCTAGGATTTTTGTTTTTCTCTTTTTTTTTCTATTTTTTCGAACACATTGACCATCTCATGGAGGTTTTTAATCAATGAGCCAATCTCAGGCACCTCAAAAGAGGTTTTCACTTGAGGTTTTATTCTTTTCCTCTTATTTTTTTCCTCTTTTTCATTTTTTTTCTATCCTACTATACTTGAAAAAACAAATTTTCTTTCAAGTATAGGAATACTTCCAATGCATCCATGTGCACATCAATATGATAGATAAAATCATGTGTAGGCTTGAAATATATGCTTTGACATGTACCTAAATATTAGAGATAAAATTCTTTGACTTTGATGATATCAAGCACTGTTGAAGGAGAGAGTGATGCTCCAATTTGTTGATTTTCTGGAACCAAACATCAATATAGTTTTGATGCCCTTGGTTGGCTTGCTCATCTAGATCATCTTCATGTATTATTCTTCTTTTCCATTCAAATCTTCTAATTTTTTCAGATTAGTCCCTTGCAAGCATAAAGGATCTGATGGTAAGCATAACAAAAACTCTTGGATCTAAGGATCCAATGGTTTCTATTCATAAATTGTGATACATGATTCTTCTGGATCTTCTTCTTCTAGATGTTCTTCAATGACATCAGGAAAATATCTTTTTTGAAATACTCTTCCTGAGCTAAGATGAATACCATTTAGATCAACAAGAGTTGTTTGAAAGTGGTGTACCTCAACATTGTAAGTGGGTTGAGTTACTTCATTGTTTGGGTTTGGAAATGGTGGTATAGGTAGTTTAGTGGGAGTGGATATTTGATATGGATATGGTTGGGCTTGTGGTTGTGGTGGAGGTGGATGGTAGGGATAGCGTGGAGTTGGGTATGGAGAATATTGAGGATATTGTGAATTTTTCCCATAAGGTCCTTGCGAACCTTGTTGCCATGATTGATTTTTTTGGTTGAGATGGCCAAGGTTTCCAAGAAAAGGGTGTGTTCCAATTACTTTTAGATGGATGTGAATAACCTTTAAATTGTGAATTAGGTTCTTGCATCATATCAGGTTGACTAGGATGGCATGGTATTCTTTGAGTTACATAACATAGCTTCTTTGGTGATTGAATTTCTCCATTGTCCTCTTAGAAAACTTCCTTCAACCTCACTAATGATGGGAAATATTTAGTAGCATGTGATTCTGCATGGATAATACAAATATCAGCATCCACGTTTTTCTCATTTTTCATTCTTAACATTTCTACTTGTTCACTTAGATTGTCAAGAATTTTGTTTTAAAGTTATCAAGCAAATTTCCAAGTTCATCTTGACTTATGGATCTTGATTGTGATTTACTTTTCCTTGCCCATCCTCTTGCTATGCACTTTCATGTTTCACAAATTTATTGAAATGATAATTGGTATACATCACCTCTACTTATTAGATCAAAGAGATCAATCCACTCATCCCTAATTGTTCTAAGTAAAAGGGTTTTTAGTGTGTCAAATCCTACATGATGTAATTTTTCCTTAACATTATGCATAAATTTGTCTATTAGATACTCAAGGCTCTCATCTTCTTTTTAGTTCATTCTAAATATTTCTTCTTTAAGATAATGATCTTTATATTTTTCTAAACATATATTTTGCATATCATTCCATGATCTTATTGAATTAGTCCCTAAGCTCATGAACCGTTTAAGAGCTCTATCCTTCAATGTTGCTGGAAACATTCTCAATTTTTGAGTATTTAGTAAGTAACCATAAGATACACAAAGGATTTCAGATTAAAAGAGAAAGGTTTCTGGAACCTCTAACCTCATACCAAGGAAGTTGGGAAGGAAATATGGAGGGATGTTCTTCATATGAACATTGATATCAGTATCTTGAATCGGAAATCCAAGAGGATCTTCTTCATTGTCATCATCTCCATCCATTTCTTCTACCTTCTCTACCACCTCCTCTTCTTCTACCTATAAAAGTGGATGGTGATGTGGCTCTTATTGCACAACGTGATCAAGTGGGGGGTTGTGGTATTGAATATTGTTTTTTTTTTTTACGGTTTTTTTGAATGAAAATGCTAATGCAATGCAATTTTTTGTTTTTGAAATGAAAGATGCCTAATGCAGTTTTTTGTGTTTGAAAAACTGATCATCTAGGGAAGAAAACATTCATACTTTAACACCTCCTTGGAAATGGCACCAAAAGGTGATGATCCCCATTATTATGACAAGAATGTTGCAAGTCCAAAGGCTACCAACTTAAATTATCAACTCGAGGTTCATACAAACTTAAAAGGTTTCGATACTATATGTGCCACTTGCAATGTGTCCTTCTTTCGTTGATCTGATGCAATGATGTGAATGTCATAAAATCTAACCTAAACTAGTTGCATAAATGGAAATTCTTATCTATTTGCAAGAATGGAAATGTTACTCTACTTTGCATAAATGTAAATTTTAACCTACTTTCATGAATGGAAATGTTATTCTACTTTCAAAATATAACTGCTGCATCAATAGGAAACCCAGTGTATGCAATAAAAATATCAATGTTGGAAATGGAAACCCTAGCTTAAGATGCATGAAATAAAACCTAATCATGAAAACATTCTTTAATCACTAAATTCAAGATATATTTTGTCAACATAGTTCATAATGTACTTCATGAAGTAATTATGCTCTTCAATTCATGAATTTGTCCATTAACCATAATTGCAGAGGTGAATTGCAATGGAGAAGATGCAAGGTTTAAGAGGCTTTTAGGTCTTACTTAATCATGGATTCGGAGCTTAGGGTTCATGATTCAATCCTAAGAGATAAAAACCAAAATTTTGGGCCAAATATGGTCAAGTTTACACGTGCTACATGATGTGACACATGATGCCCTGCTTTACTACATGAGTGAGATAACTTGCCGAATTCCCAAGTAAATCAAATGAAAATGGGATGGAATTTGTTTTTAATTAATAAGTATGTCTTAGTACTCCATTCGAAGGGGAATTACTCCAAAATACCCCTCTTAACATGTGATAAAAAATAGCAGAAAATTACTACTCTAAAAATTGGAAATACAAGTGGAATAAACTTCAATGAATCTCATTAACAAGTTCTAAACAATAACTGAAAATTACTATTGTTTTGCTACAAGGGACTTCTAGAAATTCTTGATTTGTGAACTAGTAAACCAATCCAAGTATCTCAACGATGAATATGAATTGTAGAAGATTTTATAAGGATGCATAATTCTTGTGACTTTACAAATAAACTTCAAAAAATTCACTTCATTCATTTAACCAATATGACCTACAACAAAAGAAGCAATAATAGTAAATGTAGAAATAAGAGATGTAAGTGAAAAAGACATTAAGAGGAAAAAAAAAAATGGTACAAGAGGGCTCTGAGGCACCAAGGATGACCAAGCCCAAGAATAATTACAGTAATATTAAGGAAACCAAGCTTTAGAAACTAAAAATGGCACAAAATTTCATTATTTGAATCAATCCAAATACATCCTTGCTATAAATGAAAGTGGAGCTACTAAATAACAAGTTTTCTCCACAAGAAGACAAAGAAATACAAGCCTCTAGAGGCCAATTAAAATTCATACTTATACAAAGTAATGAGGAAACATTCTTCTTGGAAGGATGAAGCTTTCCCCTCTTAAATCCCTCAAATAGTAGATTTTGATCCCAACACTAGGAATCTACATTAAATGACAGGGAACACATTCCTAGATTTTCTCAATCACTGGAGCTCCAAAATTTGTGAAATAATTTCATAATATCCTATTCATTTATTATCTAATATTGGTCCTCCTGTAGTAGGGAGAAATTACTTAGATTATCTCATCCTCCAAATCTTCATAATCTTTCCAATATTCTCACAATATTCTACAAGAAAAAATAACGTTATGCACATAATAAATAATGGTAAACCAAATTCCTAAGAACCCATTAATACTACAAATTAACTCTATCATGTACAAGTAAGGGGGTCAAATATATGATTTAAGTGTCAATAAATAATCATATGGGCGTATAAAATATACAATTCTGGGGCCCATCACTCTCTCACTCCCACTCCTTTTTTCTTTGCTCTACTATGTAACAAGATAAAATAAAAATGAATGGAATCAGAGTAGGTGCTTCAAAAGAAGCTTGATCGCTTGAAGGAAGATCTCCCAAGATGAGAAATCAAGATGGAACAACATCTATCATACCACCACTCTTTAATAGAAATAATTTAATATATTGGAAGACGAGAACCATATCCTATCTTCAGCCCTTGGAATAGACGTTTGGGCAATTATGGAAGGAGGTTACCAATATCCAGTTGCAGTTCTCACAAATGCAATAGGATTGAAGATGTATGAAACCAATGCCAATGTTGTTAATGTATTATTGGGAAGTTTAATAGAATCAAACTTTGTCAAATTTATGCAGTTAAACATAGAAAAAGAAATATGAGACAGAATCATTCAAATCTATGAAGGCGATACAAAAGTAAAAAGCGTTAAACTCCAAACTCTCAAAATTCAATATGAAACTATCAGAATGCATAATGATGAAAGTACAACTAATTTCTTTCTACGTATAGATGAGATTGTAAATCACATGAAAAATCTGGGTGAAGAAATAAAGGACACCACTTTAGTAGAGAAAATCTTAAAATCCAGAACTCCTAAATTCGATTCAAAAGTGTTTGCCATTGAAGAGAAGCAATATTTGCAGAATATTATTGTTGTTCAACTTCACAGGATTCTAAATGCTTTTGAAATGAGTTAAGGAGGTCCCTCAGAAGTTAGAGAAGCCACATTTAAGGCATCTGCAAAAGGAAAAGAAAAGGAAGAACACAGGGAATTAGGATATATATAAGAAGAAGATAAGGTCAACTTTGTAAAGAAACTTCAATTGGGCACTAGAAGGTTCAGAGGTAAGCTTCCCTTCAAATTTTTTTCTTGGCGAAGAGTTGGTCATTATGTTACATAATGTCCTCATAAAGATAACCATGACAAAGGGAAGGACACTACAAAATCTAATAGGATATGGTTTGAAAATAGAAGGAGTTATTATACTCATGAAGATAATGATGGCTTGTCAAATAGTGAAGAAGGAGACTCTGATCAATATCTCAAATTACTTATGGATTTTGAGAAAAATACTAATGAGTCTAATCATAAATTTGTGGATTCTTTAGAGGAAAAATATTTCTTTGAAGAAATTATCAACTCAAAATTTTCTTGGAAGAAAACAAGGTAGCCATAGATACATTGAAGCATCAACTCATAGAAAAGGAAAAGCATAATGAGAAGTTAGAATGTGAAGTATTAAGTCTAAGAAAGGAACTTGAGAAAATAAAAACTCTTAATATTAGATTTGCTAAAGGATCTAAAACCTTAGATGAAATTATCAAGGTAAAACACTCTCCTCTTATGAAGACATGTCTTGGATACACTGGAGAAACGTCTCAAATATAAAAGTATTCATCCACCACTGGAAGCTATCTAAATGCAGCAAAAAATAGTCAACAAAGCTTCAATCCTCAAAAAAATAATAAAGGCATTCCATAGGTAAATCACGTTCACTCTAATCGAAGGATGAACAACAATAGAAGCATCGGTCAAAAGGTACACAACACTAAAAGATTCTATGATCATAGAAATTTCTTCTTTAATGGACAATGTTTCTCATGTCATAATTTTGGTCATAAGGCTGCTCAATGTGTTGCATACAAAACCATCATGACTAGAGAAGAAAGAAAGAAAAGTAATGAGACAAGAGTCAAGAAGAACACTTATAATAACTTGTCACCTCTTAAATATTTGGACATGAATAATGTAAATGTAAGAGAAAATTACAGCCAAAATCTCAAAAAGAGAAAATATCAAACAATTCTAAGGTATGAAAAAGGAAGGAGTTATAGTCTGAAAGTTGTGGCATAGAATTTTTTGTAGAAAGACAATAAAATCAATGGTACATTGATAGTGGATTCTCAGAACACATGACAAGTGATAAAGAAAAACTTATTTCATATAATGCTTTAAAGAAAGAAAAGAATGTCACTTTTGGAAATGACTCGCCTCTTGTCATTAAGGGTAAAGGTTTTATTTTTCTAAAAAAAAGGTTAAAGTTGGTAATGTTATGTATGTTGATGGATTAAAACATAACTTGTTGAGTGTTAGCCAAATGTGTGACCAAGGAAATGAGGTTGGTATTCCAATCAAAAGAATGTGTGGTTCATGAACTTGACACAAGAAAGACCATAATAAAAGGAAAAAGAATCCCCGAGCAATCTATATATATTGAAAGGTGGCCAATAACAATATTACCTAGGCAAGGTAGAGGAAAAATGGTTATGACAGAGAAGTTTGGGACATCTAAGCTTCTCTCAAATAAGCAAATCAAGTAGGCTCAAAGCTGTTCGTGATCTACCCAACATCACCCTACCAGAAAGTACCATATGTAAGTCATGTCAATTGGGTAAGAAAACCAGAGTTCAATTCAATGCCGAAAGAAGGATCAACAAGTAATACTCTTGAACTTATATATACTGATTTGTGGACCATTAAGAAAAAATTCACCTCATGGAGAACAATAATATATCTTATTCATTGATGACATTTCTAGAATGTGCTAGATCGGTTTATTAGAACACAAAGATGAAGAATTTGATAAATTTAAAGTATTCAAAGAATTAGCTGAAAATGAATTAGATCTAAAAATAAAATGTCTCAGATCTGGCTGAGGAGGAAAATACATCTCAGGTGAATTCTTTGATTTATGTGAACAACATGGCATAGAAAGAAAATTTTTCGTAGCTAAGACTCCTAAAAAAAATGGCATGGTAGAAAGAATGAATAGAATCGTTCAACAAATGGCTCATGATATGCTTGATGAGTTTGGAACTCTTGACACCTTCTAAGGTGAAGTTTAACATACCACAGTAGATATTCTCAGCAAGGCTCATGTTCATGTGAATAGTGATAAAACTTTATATGAACTTTGGTATGGTAAGCCTCCCACTATAAATCATTTTAGAGTTTTTGTAAGCAAACATTTCATCAAAAATAATGATGAAAAAATTTGTAAGTTTGACGCTAGAGCAGATGAAGGAATCCTTCTTGGTTACTCATCTAGAAGAAAAATATACAATTGTTACAATAAGAGACTTTGAATTTTTTTTGGATGCATTGATGTTGTGATTGATGTAGAATGCACAGATCCCAAAAAGGTAACATCAAGAAAAGAGTATGATGATGATGAATCCTTTCCCACATCAAATTGAAATGATATAGAAGAAGAACTAATGAAGCAACAAGAGAAGATACAAGAGACAAAGAAAACCCCCATTCATTTATGTTAAGAAGAATCATTCAGAAGCTAAATTCTAGGAGAAAAGGAATATGGGGTAGAAAAAAGAAGAATCCTTGTAGGATCTCCTAGTTATCTAGCTTTATTAGCCACCATTGAACCGCAAAATTTAAATCAAGCTAGTAAAGATGAATGTTGGGTTAATGCCATGGATGAAGAACTTGATCAAATTGAAAAGAATGATACTTGGGAATTGATTCCAAGGCCTCATGATAAAAATGCTACTGGGACAAAGCTAGAATGTTAATGGATATTCAAAAATAAGTTGAATGAGAATGGAGAGGTCATTAGGAAAAATGCTAGACTTGTTTGTAAAGGTTATGCTCAATAAGAAGGTATAGACTTTGAAGAAACATTTGCACCAGTAACTAGACTTGAAGCCATAAGAATGTTTCTTGCATTATCAAGTTTTAAACATTTCAAAGTTTATCAAATGGATGTAAACTACGTTTTCCTTAATAGAGATCTAGAATAAGAAGTATATATTGAATAGCCAAAAGGATTCATTTTGGGGAATGATGAAAACATTGTATGCAAACTCAAAAAGGCTTTATATGGGCTAAAACAATCTCTGTGGGCATGGCATTATCGTCTTGAAAAATATCTTCAACAATAAGGCTTCACAAAAGGATCCATAGGGAACAAATGTTAATGATATCATTTTTGGCATTAATGAAGAATCTATGAGTCAAAACTTTACTTCTGTTATGCAACAAGAATTTGAAATGTCTTTACATGGAGAACTAACCTATTTTCTTGGTCTACAAGTGAAACAAGCAAAAGATGGAATATTTCTCTCACAATCAAAATATCTCAAGAATATTATGAAGAAGTATGGGATGGAAGATTGCAAACCTATATGTACTCCCATGATGACAGGATGTAGCGTCGGTTCTAATGATGATTCTCCTACAGTAAACCAAACAGAGTACAGTCTATGTTTGGAAGTCTACTTTATCTAACATGTACTGGACTAGATATCATGCACGCAGTTGGGATTGTTGGACATTTCCAAGCCAATCCAAAGGAATCACATCTTGAGGTAGTAAAGAGAATATTCAAATATCTCCAAGGAACCCAAGACTTTAGTCTATGGTATCCTAAATATTGATATCTTACCGTTCATGCATACATAGATGTGGATTGGGCTGGAAATGTTGATGACCGGAAAAGCATTAGTGGAGGTGCATTTTACATGGGGCCCCAATTGGTATCTTGGTTCAACAAGAAACAAAGTTCCATTTCCTTGTCTAGAAAAAAAGAAGAATATGTGTCTATTGCATCTTGTTGCACACAACTTCTCTGGATGATGCAAACATTACAAGACATGCAAATCAACTTTTCTCCACCCATCTCCATCCTATGTGATAATACAAGTGTTATTAGTATTTTGAAAAATCCTGTTATGCCCTCCAATGCCAAGCATATTCCAATTAATTATCACTTTCTACAAGAACATGTGCTTGAGCAAAATGTTAAATTGGAGTATGTTCCCTCCAAAAAACAAGTTGTTGATATATTTACTAAACCTCTTCCCATATAAGAATTTGAATATCTCAGACATAAACTGGGAGTTGTCTCTACCTCATTTTGTTGTTAATCTAGTCTTCTCTGTCTACATGTGAAAATTCATAAGGTTTCTTTCTGTATGTGGGTTTAATGAATTATAGTTGTGTATATACGTGAGTTTATTTACATACAGTTGCGTATGTTTTTCGATAGAAAAATAGTGGGGCAAACTTAATATCAACCTCTAACATGCTATTGACAAATATGATTTGATTTTTCTTGATGGGTATAGTCTACTAATATGGTATTGAGTTATGTTTTTCTCATTGATATTTATCTGATTGACGAAGATGCTTTGATGAATGAGTTGTTGACAATGAATAGGTAACATAGGCTCAGGGGGAGTATTAGCCTTGTAGAATATAATGCATTGTTGGCCGTATGGTTGCTAAATTATGCTACTATTAAGATATTTTTGTCTCAGTTATTAATGTCATAGATGTCATTTGATGTAAAGGTCATGTGAAGACCTATGATGTAATAATTGTCATATCTAGTCATGTATGGACTTTTGAGGTCATGTCAAATATGTAATCCCACTTGGTTGGGTGGTTGAGTCAAATATGTATCCCCACTTGGTTGGTTGATTGCTGTAAGCATGAGTCATTAGTGATAGGAAGATTATACTCAATTTAGTTGCAGAGTCATGCTATTCATTTGAAAATATTTCTAAAGATTGAACATGTGCTCATGGGGAGCATGGAAAGTATAGTGCAAATTAGATCCAAAGGGAGAGCTTTTGTCTGCACTTTTCCTTTGATGTCAAAAGGGGAGAGTATATTGGTGTTTGAATAATGATTATTTGTTGTATCTATAAGTTTCTAAAGGTTGAGGTGATCAACACCAACACAGTTTCCATCAAGTCCAAAGGGGGAGATTGTTGGCATTATGATGCATATGTTGTCCTTAATGGCAACTCACTTGTAACAGAACAAGTATATGGTAACTAGATGAACCATAGGTTAGTTTAGAGGTGACATAGTGATGGAATAGAATAAAAAAATGATGGGACAAAGGCTTATAGATCAGAATTACAATTTTGATAAAGGTGAATATTTGTAGATCTATATGTGGGTTCGTCAAGGCCAAGTCGCGTATACACGTAGGTAAAAAGAATCAAAGTCGCGTACATGCTGGAAAAATAATTTAAGAATACCAAGGGTCCTTACCATGGTATTAGCACACAATATTGAGTGCGATAATAGTTTCTTTATCCCATCCAAGATTACCACCGACACTAGTGTAGTTTTGACTCATGGTATTGGCTAAGGCTCTATCTATATAAGGAGGTGAAGATCGAAATGCTAAGTGTGCATGTGAAAGGGTTTTTGATGAATACTTCAATCTGAAGTATATTTGAATTGTAAGGGCCATAGTTGACACATAGATCTGAAATAATTATGCACTGATGAATATAATGATGAATCAGGATCATGAGACCTGAAATGAATTTCCATTGTATGATCTACTCATGGATTGACTAGATCTAAGTATTGACACATATTTTTATCTCTAAATATTATGATATGGGTCTTTCTGAAGTTCTGAAGAGCTGTGTAATTTTAGGTCAAAATTTACAGATATGTACATAGGTTGGTCTTGGTTAAGTCACATATAAACATAGGTTCATTTCTTCAAAGTCGTGTACATAAAGGAAGGGTTTATGTTGATAAATAACTAATCAACTTGGTCAATGTTGTTGTATCTCTAATACCTATCCTCATGTTGATCTGAGTTGAGTGATAATGTGGGAAGTAGAACTGATTGAATGATGAAGTTGAATTTGGTTAAATTTTCATTGGTTGAAAATATTATTGATGCTACTAAATTTATGAGGGTTTTGTAAGCTAACAAAATATTTCAGAATAAATCTGGTCAACTCTCTATGTGGTTCAGAATTACAAATTTTTAGTATATTGAGATTTGTACGCAGGTTTCTTTACAGAAAAGCGCATATACACATGGGTTGCCTTAATTGAAGTAGCGTAACATGTTGGAATATGAATGATCATGGTTGCAGTTGATTCTATGTGTTGATGCAATATTCTCAGTTTAGTTATGTGTTTTAGTTATAGTGATCTCATTGTTCTCTTTGAATTAAGTTGCTTTTTTCTTCAGTTGATCTACAAGTTGTGATGTATTAAAGTAGGTGGTTCCAATGTGAAAATTTATGAAATGTGGTCCATGGATGTTGCTAAGGTTTGGAAACTTCAGTGAGGAAGTCGAAAATTCTTTCTAGTAGTAATTGATAATCAGATCAGGGGGTTGTATCTCCCTTCCACTAGGAGTTGGAGAACGAGTGAAGGTTGTAGCCTTTAGCAGGTGGGTGCCTGTGTACTGGCATGATTATGCACCAGTACAAGAATGTAAGAAGTTTTTTATATTAGTAAGTTTAAAGATTGAGATGAAAACAATGGTGGTTTTCTTCCACATTAGGTTTCCACCTTAAATCTTGGTGTTCATGTGTGTTTCTTACATGTGATCATTTATTTTGCTCTTACTGCACCTACTTACTTCTTATCAAATTCCTGATAAATATCTTGCATTCTAGTTTAAGTTTAACAGATAAAGAATTAGATGTTTTACAAGTTTATTAAGCATATACTAGTTTCTTTTACAACAATCGTGTACATATGTGAATTGGGTTTAGTGAAGTCACATACATATTTCTGAAAAAGAAAATTATTATTGTGAGCTTTTAAAATAATAATTCACTCCCCATCTCAGTATTTTTCCCAATAGTCCAATGATTAAATAGGCAAGTTCCAAACCCTAGAATTGTCATTTAAGGCCTCAAAATGACCCTTGAAGGTTTTTGACCTGAATTCTCCAAACTGGGTCCCACCAATAAAACTACTTCCATAAGTTGATTCCTTTAATCTTTTTACTATGAAAGAATTGAGATAGGTGAAAAATTATATAAGATCTAATCTGGATCATACCTCACCATTTTTTGAGGATTTTGGTCCCTAAAAGCTCTATTGAATGATGTGAGGAAAATTTTCCTCTACCTTCTCACTCGAGTACCTTTTTTTACCTCAAATTTATGCTTTCAAACCAATTTATCAAAGGTGATGTTTACTTTTTCTTATTGTTATACACTTTTTTGCAAATCTTTATCCTTTGCCAACTCTTCTTGGGCATCTAGGTTTAAGTCCTCTTTGAAAGGTAGGATCTTCTCAGGTCCTTTTGATCCAACATGGAAGATTCATAGAGTTTAATATTTTATGCATTCATTATTGAGTAAATGTGCATGTATGGCTGTAGATTAAGTATGTAGGCATTATTTCTCACCTTTTTTAGTATCTCAAAAGGACCATATTGTAGATCCTTAATTTTCTTACCAAGACCATGTAGTCTCTTTGTATTTAATTGCAACCATACTCTTTCTCCCACGTTAAATGACTTCTCTACACTATGTTGATCATGTGTGGCATTTTACATTTCCTATGACTTCTCTATTCTATGTTGATCATGTGTGGCATTTTACATTTCCTATGCCTTCTTTAGTGTCACTTGTACTTATAAATGGATCTACTTGATTTTCTTAACAATTTTTTCCTCTCTTAAAGAAACCCTTATGGGATCCTCCCTCACTCCTCCCCATTGCCCATATACAACCTCCAAAGGTGAAGAGGCGAATATCTAAAACAAGTTTTAAATGAGGAATTATTAGTATAGGTGTGGGCTACTTTGTTATAATTTTTTGTATATATACCATATTTACATCCCATGTCTTTGAATGCATCTAATTGTAACCCCTCAAATTCTATGTTAAAGTCTTGTTGACTACTTCTATTTTCCCATTTGTTTATGGATGGAATGTTTTAGATTTATTCAACTTCGTGTCCACATTAATCCACATTGTAGTCCACAATGCACTAAGAAATATGGTATCCCTATCTGGAATGATGATCCTTGGTATCCCAAAGCACACCCAAACTTTTTGAAAGAGTAGGTTTTCTACTTTCCCTTTGATGGTAATTTTATAATGTTAGAAAATTATATATTATAGAGCAATGGAACAAACAAAATAGTGCAGAAATATAAACACAGAAAATGCATAAAACAAGAGAGACACAGATATACATGGTTCACCCAATTCGGGCTACATCCATGGAGAAAGAGCCAGTCCTTCCTTTTATATTATCTAGCAAAATGTAGAGATACACCCTACAGTAGATCTGTTGTAATTCCCTCTTCACTCTCACACAATCTCCTCTCTCTTTCTTGCTCAGAATACAAATCTACATAGATGCAATACAATTCCCTCATATATAGTGAGGGGTTGCCTAATGAACAATGTAGATTGACTATGAAATTACAACATTTTACAAGGCAATTTTACATCTATTTTTAGCTTTGAGGTTACTACCCCCTTGGACATCTCTAGCGGCACGCATAAAAAGGCGGCATTGCCACCACATTATGAAATGGGGTACAATGTCGCGATACCTCTGAATAAATAATATAATCAGGCTCCACACCCAACAATATCCCACTTGGAAACTAATTATAGCAACTCCACTACTACTTCATTTGCTGGACAATGACTCTCCTTTGGACCTAGCTATTTCTCATCTTCATCATCATACTTGAAGACCAATTGAAACCAAGCAGAATCTCAGTTTCTCCCTGGTTACAAAGTTTTCTAACATATCTGCAGGATTCTGGCTAGCATGTATCTTTTCTAGCTTCAGTTGTCCATCTTCTAACACTGACTGTATGAAATGGTACTTGAGTTATATATGTTTAGTCTTGGAATGAAATTTAGAGTTATTTGAAAGATGTATGGCACTTTGGCTACCACTCTATAACCTGCCCAACTCCTACTTCTTACCTAATTCATCCAAAAACATTTTTAACCAAATCATTTCTTTACTAGCCTCTGTAGCAGCAACATACTTTGCTTCTGTCGTTGAGAGTGCAATAACACTTTGTAGTTTTGAAACACAATTGACAACTATTCCACTTACAGTAAACACATACCCTGTGGTGCTCCTCCCGTTATCTCTATCACTCGCCATGTCTGCATCAACATATCCCTGCATAGAAATATTTGAACCACCAAAGCATAATACTTGAATTGTGGTACCTCTCAAACACATAAACCACTTCACCACCATCCAATGTTCTTTTCCTAGATTTTTCATGTACCTACTTACAACTCCCACTGCATGTGAAATATCAAGCCTTGTGCAAACCATTGCATACATTAAGCTTCCAAGTACTGATGCATATGGAACTTTAGACATATAAGCCATTTACACAGCTCCTTACTTAGTTTGAAATGGCTAGCCAAAGGTATACTAACTGGTGTTGGTGCACTAAGATGTCTATTAAAAGAAATCTTAATACCTACATTAATCATCAACCCAGGGTAAGCTTTTTCATTTCAAGAGTGCCAACATTGTATGCAAGTGAATTCAGAGGTGAATTCATAATGAAATGATTTGGAATTGTTGCAATGAATAATATCTATTTCTCTAAGTTCAATCCAAACAATTCTAAAAGAAATATTTAAAACAATTTTGAAATCTACTTAATCTACTCTGCAAGAAACTAAATCGAAATGCAAGTAAAAAGGATCACACTTAGCAAGCTAACTGGTATTGACACTAATTCATTTAACATGAAGGAAAGCTACATCAATTGAACATCAAGTAACTATGTAAAAATCTCATGGAAAGCAACCAACTATAACCTTGAGATCTATGGTAATATTACTTTAGAATGAACAATAATTAAATTAACATAATCAATTCGGTAAAGATTATCACGTAGATGCAACACATGGCCAGATCTAGAATCTCATCTAAACAACAACCACAAATCAGAATCATCAATCCTCACAACAATCAGAATGGTGCTAACTTCACAAACTAATAGTAATAAATGATTATAAGTGTAGAGTCTCCAAAATGTCTTCAAAATATCATCCACTTTCACCTTTATCACCACCATTTCACTCACATGTCACAACTCCATATCCATATAATCTTTCATTGGCCTCCATTTTCATTAGTACATGGGGTTACCTTTGTGTTTTCCAAAAGCTAATGATTTCTAGAATATTAAGTGAATTTATGGTTAAAGCTTAGAAAAATGAAGTGGTTTGAGTTTCATGACATCTGTAGGTCATTTGGAAGCTTCAAAGGCACCCTTATGTGGCCTCCAATGTTCAAATTCGAATTCCCTTCAAGATATGGAAGAAGATTTGGGTAAAGGTCAAAGAGGATATGTGTCTCATCATTAACTATTTGAGTTGTAACTCTATGATATTTTCTAGGGATCTAGGGAGAGAATAATGGACCTCCATTAATGAGGTAGCTTCTTATGTTCTTGTATAAATAGGAGAGGCTTCTCCTTTCAAAGGCATGCGTAAAAGTTTCGGAAATGCTCATGTTTTGAATATAGAAGTTGTATTTGGCACCATGCTCATGAGTTATGTTCACTTTGATTTGGTTATGCTTGCATTTGGAGCCTCTCAACTTTCCATATCTCATGCTTTTGGATTGGCCACCTATAATGTGTGAGATTTATTATTTTTTATAGATTAAGATTTATTGCTTTTATAGATTAAGATTTATTTCTTCCATATATTTTCTTGTGTTAGAGGTTAAGGGCGATTGTTTTTATTTTCTTTCATATATTTTCCTATGTGAGAGGTTAAGAGTGATTGTTTTTATTTGCTTTCATATATAGAGGTTAAGAGAAATTGCTTTTATTTTCTTTCATATATAGAGGTTAAGAATGATTGTTTTCGCTTTCATTTTATGTCATGTGGTTTTGATTATTCATTTCATAGGAACCTGATTTGATAATGAACAAATGAGACCTTAGAGTAGATCTCATTTCATGCAATTTCATTTTTGAAAGAGTGGTGTGCTTTTCAATTCCTGCAAGCATGGTAGATTAAGATTTCAATTCCTGCAAGTTTGAAAGATTAAGATTTAAATTCCACGCACTATACTATAATTGTAATATAGTTTCTTTTGAATTTATTGTTGAATTCGAATAGGTGAATTTGGTTTGTCATTGTTTGGTTTCGTAGTTAGATTGATCTAAATTGGAAGTTAATTTCTAGCATATACAATGCACACATGCTTCGCAAGTTCTACGAAACCCCCGAGATGACAATTAAATGATAGGTAATTAATTTTTCTCAACAATAAGAATAAACATAAATAAATATAACACAACTAAATCAGTAGATCTCCTATCGACTGGACCCTCTCCAGAAGTCCCCACTGGAAGATATTCAAAATACGATTATAGATGAAACATAGTCTTCTTCATTAAAATTGATAATAGAGTTACAACATCACAATAATGAAAGCATTATGTGTCCAAAAAGAATAGTTACAATCTTAAAATTCTTAACTAGCTGTTAAATTCACCTCATGGCTTTATATAAGTTTTGGAAAGATAAATGGATAGAAGTGAATCCTCATGATCATTATGATTTTCTAGCACCTTCAATTTTTCTGTGATCTCATCAAACATTGCGTATTATTTGTTTTATTTTTCCTATTTCTTTTCCTACATCTGATCCTTATACAAAACCTTTTCATTGAACATGACATCTCTACTCCTAATGATTTTTTGTTTTTCATAATCATAAAAGCGATAACCAAAATCATTAACACCATTTCCAATAAAGGTACATTTCTTTTATTTTTCCTTAAGCTTTCTTCTATTTTCTTTATTAATGTGGACAAAGGCCTCACAATCAAAAGTATTTAAAAATGAGTAGTTTACCTTTTTACATGTCCACGCCTCCTCTGGAATACCACCATTCAAGGAACTTGAAAGCCCTTTGTTTATTAAATAAATAACAGTATCTACAACATCTTCTCAAAATTGTAAAGGAAATCCTACATACAATATCATGCACCTTGCACGCTCCATGCTTGTCATGTTCATCCTTTTTGACACATCATTTTCTTGCGGTGTTCCTGGAACTGTCTTCTCTCTGCGAATTCCATTCTCTGAATAGTACCTATAAAACTATTTGCTGCAATATTCACCTCCATTTTCTGATATGAGACACTTCAACCTTTTTCTTGTCTCATTTTAAACCAAAGATTTCCATTTCTTGAAAGTATCCAATACATCAGATTTGTTTCGAATACAATAAATCTAGGTTTTTCTGGTTGCATCATGAATAAAAGTAACATAATAATGAGAGCCACCGAGAGATGATACCTGAGCAGGTCCCCATACATATATATGCACAAAATCTAATTTTTCACTCGTCTTTTCTTTCTCAACTCTAAGGAATCTGGCTCTCTTCTCTTGCCCATAAACAAAATTATCACGAAATTCCAAATTAACATGCTTCAAACCTAGAAACAAATTTCTTGAGTGAAGAATTTGCATCCCCTTATCACTCATGTTCCCAAGCCTATGATACCACGATGTTGTATCTTCTCTTGTAGAGGTTAAATCATTAACAAAATTAGAAATAACATTGCATAAATACAACGCACAAACCTTTTCTCCTTTTGCTATTACCAGGGCTCCTTTAGTGACCTTCCAAGTTTTATCTGTAAAAGTAGTTACACAGCCTTCACCTCCCAACTTCCCTGTTGAAATTATATTTTTCTTTAGAAATGAAACATTCATTACCTCCTTCAACAACCATTGATTTCCATTTCGTTGTTTTATGAAAACTGTAGCCATTCCAATGATTTTACAGAGTTTATCATCACCCAATCGAACCTATCCAAAATCTCCTTGAACATAATCATGAAAATGTTTCCTATCA
>APFE031755778.1:0-20220 GCA_000404065.3 Pinus taeda | reverse complement strand
GATCTGCCTTTCCTTTACTTACTATGATATCCTAGGCTCTTTCCTCTTTCCATTTTTCTTCCCCTAGTATCTGTAGTCAAAGCATTACCTGATGTCTCACAGAGCTTTTTCATTGCATTTCCTCACTAAGGATTGCACCGACAACATCATCAAACTTACTAGATCCAGAGAAAGAGTTACTAATGGCCATAACTAAGCCATTCCAACTTGCTGGTAATGAGCACAGAAATAACAGAGACCTAACTTCATCATCAAAAGTTACCCCTACAGAACTTTGACTCACTAATAACTGTATTAAATTCATTTAAAGGATCAGCAACAGATCCACCTTTTGACATCTTCATATTAAATAAATACTTGATAAGAAATACCTCATTTGAAACCGAGGGTTTTTCATATAGTTTGGCCAATGCCAACATTAACCCATCTTTTTTCATTTCCTTTGAAATATTAAAGGATGTTGATGCCGCTAGGCACAAACGTATTGTTCCAAGTGCCTTTCTATCGAGAATATCCCATTTTGTGTCTGTCATACTCATCAACTTCTTTGTCTTTCTACTCAATGGTAGGTACAAATCTTTTTGGTACAAATAATATTCCATCTACATCTTCCATAGCTGGTATTTTTGGCCGTTAAATTTTTTGACCCTAAACCTACCATCTTCTACCATTACTCCCACTCGAACCAAGAACCCTTCTCTCCTGCGAGTTTATCAACCAAATAGCCTTCAACTCTGATACTAGTTGTTAGAAAATTATATATTACAAAGCAATGGAACACATAAAATATTGCAGAAATATAAACACAGAAGATGCATAAAACAAGAGAGACACAGATATACGTGGTTCACCCAATTCAAGCTACATCCAAGGAGAAACAACTAGTCCTTCCTTTTATATTATCCAGCAAAATGAAGAGATACAACCTACAATAGATCCGTTGTAATTCCCTCTTCTCTCTCACACAATATCCTCTCTCTTTCTCGCTAAGAATACAGATCTACATAGATGCAATACAATTCCCTCATATATAGTGAGGGGTTGCCTCTAGGGAAAAAAACCCTAAATTAAACATAACTTCTACCATCAGATTTTCGCCTAATGAATGGCCTAAATTGAGTATGAAATTATAAAATTTTACAAGGAAATTTTACATCTATTTTTAGCTTCTAGGGCGCTACCCCTGATCGTGTCACCCCCATTGGACCCCCCTAGTGGCATGCATAAACGGGCGGCATTGCCGCCACATTACGAAATGTGGTCCAATGCGGTGATACCTTTGAATAAAGAAGATAATCAGGCTCCACACCCACCATATAGTGAAAGAGAATGTACATTTGATTAGACCTATCAAATACCAGGAACAAAATGTGGTCATATCCCTTGCCGGTTGTTGTTAAAACTCCAACAAAGTCCATGGAAATGTTTTCCTAAGGATAAGTGCATATAGGTAAGAGATGGTATATACCCTATTTCTTGTTACTGAGCATGGTGGTTCAAAAAATAATCTAATGAACCTTGTTATATATCCTTGCATTCTAAACTACTACATATAACTTTTTAAGTTGGTCATTGAATTTCCTACACGAAAATGACCTACAACCTAGTCTAGGTGTGAGCCTCTCTGATTAGATATAGTCACACACCTTTAGGAACAAAAATCTTATGCATCCTATAGAGTAAAAATTTATGGAGATGATAATTGATTGTGTTTTCACTATCATCTGCATAAATTTGGCTCCACAATCATTGAAATACCTCCTTAAAGTCCTCATCCTTCGTGTATGCCTCTCTTTATGCATCATGGGTGAAATTATCCATGTGTTTCAGAGTTCCAAAAGTCATAATGTTTTATATGGATGCCTCAAAAACACATCAATGAACTTGTTTGTGTTGCACTTCTAAGCCCACAAGTATTATAATGATTGGTTATTTGTGTGGATGATGGTCTCCTTTCCCATCATATAGTGATTCCACATTTTGAGAGCTTGCACCAAGGAATAAAGCTAGTTGTTGCAGGTAGTGAATTTGATGACTACCCCATGAAATACTTCAAAATGGTACCATACAAGCCCCCCTCCTTGCATCAAGGCTACTGTCATGGTATAACTCTCACAGATGTCTTCACTTCAAAGGGATATTATATGTTTGGTAATGAAAATTTGTCCTTGGATGATTTTATTTTTCAACTCTTTAATGGCCATATACTAACCCTTAGCCACTAGTAACTCTTACCACTCATTATTATGCAACGGAGTGGTGTAAATACTACTAAAAATGAAGCCATAATTTCCTTGAGTTTTAACCACAAAACTCATGAACTTAAAGACAGTTATAGGCACCAACCACTTCATGGTGGCCTCCACCTTGGTAGGATAAATCTTGATCTCCCCTCCACTAATTAAATATCCTAAATACACCAAATATTCTTGTGCAAACTCACATTTCTTAATATTTTCCAGTAGATGGTGCTTCCTCAAAGTCTCTACCACCTACATCAAGTGTGGGATGTGCTCCTCCTAGGAAACATTGTAAACCAATATATAATCCAAATAAACAAGAAAAAATGAATCTAGATAAGGGTGAAATATATCATTCATTTTCCTCTGGAATGTATCTAGTTCATTACATAGACAAAATGGAATGACTAACCACTCATACAATCTTGTTTTGTTTTTAAGGAAATCTTCCAAATGTATTCTTCTTAGTCTCATACCTGGTGATACCCTAATTTTAAACCCATCTTAGAGAAGTATTTTCTTTCTACAACTAATCCAATATATAATCAATCTTGGGTAAGGGTAGCTATTGTTAATCATAGGCTTGCTTAATGCTCTATAATTGATGCACATCTACCAAGTCCCATCATTCTTTGGCACAATTATCATGGATGAACCACAAGGTTGGGTACTTGGTTGAATCTCCAGTAGTTGCTTCAACTTCTTATTTAATTTAATTGCTTTCATAATGGATTGTTTATACAACCCAATATTTGGCAATGGGGAGTTTGGAAATAATTTTATTTTGCGCTCCAATTCCCTCTTGCGTGATAAGCCTTTAATATTTTCAAACACTCCATGACATTTCTGTAGCAACCCTTCTGCTTGGTTTCTCTCTTACATGGTACAACCCTATAGGGATTCCTTTTCCCTTATTGACTCCTCACTAAACTAATTTTATCTTAAGAAAAATAAAACATATTTCTTGATAGAACTAATTAGTTTCTTGCCTTGGATGAAACTCACTAGTAAAATGTTGGACTTCCTTTGTGAATGCTGATGGTGAATTATTTCTCATCCTTAATGAGACGATATTTGTCATCTCTCTGAAGGAAGATCACATCCCACATATACATGTAGGGGCTACCAAAAATAAGCCTACATACATCAAGTGGAACTATATCCAATTCAATTTCATTAATAAAATTAACATTGGTAACAAATTTTATCCTACATTATTTTCTTACCTTAATTTATGCATCCTTATTTACCCATCCCAATGGACATGGGCTAGGATTATCTCAAACCTCTAATCTAAGTTGGTTGACTAGATCTATTACTATGATATTGGTTTATGAACCTAAGTCAAACAAGTCATTGATCTTGGTCTTCTTGATCTTTATCTTAATATGTAAGATATTGGTCACCCCTTGTCTTACATATGACAAAGGATATCCAAATTCACGTCCTTTTGTATTGAAGTATAGATAATACTCTCATTCATGTTAGAGTTTCTTTCCACCTGATTTCTTCAACCCGTAGGGATAAAATTATTTTTCTTCCCATCTTTCTTTTGGTTCTTCAAGTTCAACTTTGGATGCAATTTCGAACACTTGTCTTCTGTTTAATAATGAATGTTGTAGTTATTATAATAATTTTTAGGATCCTTACATTGATTTCTAATGGATATTGTCTTCTTGTTCTTTGCGCCTTTCCACTTTTTCTTCCTTTCTTTGGAAGCTTACTAGTTCTCTTTTTGTTATGAACCACTTTTCATCCCTTTCTTTTGGCCTATGTTTCCCAGGTTCTATCCCTGTATAGAAGCCTCATACATTGTTCATAGCTTGGTTAATATCACCTCATTTCCTAGATGTCCATGTAGATCTCGTAGATGCTTAAGGAGTACATTTAGACTCTTGGGAGAGATGCCTAACATGATGCCTATCTTCTTGAATTTGATGGTGTACTCTTGTAAACTCTACCCTTACTATTTCTTGAAGTGGTGCCATCATATCCATTAAACATTTACATACCCAATAGGGTAAACTTGGGATTTTATTAGGGTTTTGAAGTCCTTCCACTTAGTTACTAGGATATCACCCTCTAGCTTAAGTGTCTCTATATGGATATACCACTATGTTAGGGAATACCCCTCCATCTTCAATCAATAAAATGATATCTTATGTTCCTCATGTATGTGGTGAATGCAAAAATATACCTCTAATTGTTGTAAGAATTGATTCAATTTTAATGCAACGATCTAACCTTGATATGACTTGATATTGACCCTCACTTCCAAAATTTTCCCTTTGATTTGACATATGAGTTGGAACCTCCATCTTCTCTTTTTACAAACTTATTTCCTAGAGTTTCCATATAGAGGTTCGTATTGTGGTTGATATCTGCAACCTACACTTCCAGCCTTGAGAATCTCTCCTCTATTAAATTGTTGTTATTATGAAAAAACTAATTGACCATGGTTAAGGCTCTACGAATTTTTCTTTACACCAATTATTAGATCCCTACAGTTTCCCATGATATTCCCCAAATAAAGTCACTTGACACTAATATGATTCATAAACTATTGTGGATATTCCTTTGGAAAATTCATCAGAAAAGATCTAATAAAAATACACTGAAATCTACAATATGCGTGTTAAATTCCTTGGATTCCATGTTTATTAATTATTGTTTTCTGCTTATGCATGTAGATAAGATTCATAAAATACAAGATAATAAAATACAATCACTAAGCAACATTAATGAGAATTTATATTCTTTGGGAAACCCTTACAAGAGAAAACCCAATTGGAAGGTGAGGCTTCTCTACTCTCTTTTGTTAGGAATGGAAATAATATAAGTACAAAGGAGAAGGAACTCTCTATCTATTTACTTGATTACGTGTCCTCATATGCTAATGCAAACACTACAAATATTTTTTTATGCTTTGTCACTCCCAATCACTATTGCTTTGTTCTATTATGAAGCAAGATACAATATAAATAAATGGAACCCATTTTCATCTTAATAGCTCAGTTATAACATGACATGATAGAAAACTAGGGGTTAAGTTTGACTCAAAATATTAATTGGAGTTACAAATATGATCCTTCTAGAGTCTTGTTCCAAGTACCCATATGGCCATCCCAACATGCATGAGTAACAGAGGATGATGTGGCGTCCACTCATGCCAATGGTGGTCAAACATGGTAAATAAGCTTCCAGGAGGTATAACTTTTGCATATGAACTTTGATTTATCTGATTCTTACAATTTTAGAAAGTTCTTAAATTTTATAAAAACATTATTAGTCCAAATTCTCAAGTGGGAAATGTCCATCCCACAAAAGCATCATTTAAGGCTTAAAAATGGCCCCATAGGGTTTTAGAACCTAATTTCCCAAACAAGGTCCCACAAATAAAGCTGCTCTTGCAAGTTGATTCATCTCATTTTTCTATTTTGAAAGAATCAACATAGATGGAAAATTATATGGTGATCCAATCTAGAATAGATATGTCCATCATGATAAAAAATTAAATCCTCATTAAAATTTGCTTCCCTATCCTTCCTTGAAGTTGAAGGTGAGTTTGTGCAACCAGTTTTAATCTAAGTTGCTTTGTTGTTTGTTGAGGTGGTAGGATCTTGAAAGAAAATATTATTCCTTCTTCACAATTCTAAATAATTGATTCAATTTTAAGGCAATGATCTAACCTTGATATGGCTTGATATTGACCCTCACTTCCATATTGAATTGGGGCTATGAATGGGTAACAAAAATTGAACTAAAGTACTTTTTCATGAGTTATTTCCGTGACTCGTTTTTAGTTCTTAATGATCCTGAAATTTTCCCTTTGATTTGACATATGAGTTGGAACCTCCATCTTCTCTTATTACAAACTTATTTTCTAGAGTTGCCATATGGAGGTTCATATTGTGGTTGATATATGCAACCTACACTTCCAGCCTTGAGAATCTCTCCTCTATTAAATTAGTGTTATTATGAAAAAACTAATTGACCATGGTTAAGGCTCTATCACTATTTAGTCAATTTAGTGTCCTAAATTGCTTGCATGAATTATTAACCGAGGTTTGTAGACTGGTGAAGTGTGATGCACTATATGTGCTTAGTTAACATTTATCTTACTTCGTTAATTTGTATTTTCATGTTTGTTTTGGGGGTTTCTGTTCTTTGATGTCTAAGAATATACAATCCATGAGAGATTTAAATGGATCTAATGCATTTTAAAAGAAATAAAAGGTTCCTAAGTTAGTCGATTCTCCTAAAAATGGACCAAGAACTATTAGCTAGTTAGAACCTAATAAGAAAACATAACCTCTATCTTATCTTATCATTAGTCCTAATCCATGGATCTAATTCTTAAAACAAGAAGTGATATTGATGTAGAAGGTAACTCAGTAATGCATTCATTTAAACATTAAACCATTCAATTTTGGAATATGATGGAATCAGTCTCCTTGAAATGATTCTTTGGAATGTCAAGTGATGCAACTAAGGACTTGAAAGCAGAAAAGAGAAAAGAAAGGGTAAAAGCATGTAAAACTAACAATGTACTGAGTAAATTCAATCACTACATGAATTAGATATTTAACCATTGAAGTTAGAATCATCATCGTTTTGAAATGGTTTTTAGAACATCTATTAATACAACTAATTGACAGTTCCATGCTAAGATAACGAGTAACAAAACAATAGGAAAACTAAGCAACTATGCATCCTTATTACTTCAATCTTCATTCAGTCATTTTTCCATAAAAATATCTCATAGGAACAAGGCTACATATTTGTGATTTTATCCTTACACTATTGGTTACAAACTGAAATGAAACATCATTATGAATTAGAGAAAACAGACTTGTAGAAAATAGAGTAATAGAAATTAAACTGAAAACAACAAGTGAAAAACCTCCTTCAGTGCAGGGACCCTCTGCAACTGATGTGGCTGAATGCTAGCTAGTTAAAGATGCACTTTAAACCACCATTGACAAAACGAAGTTTGGATTATGAACAAAACAAAGTCTAAATACAGAGTATCAACAAAAAGCATGTAATTCCTTCTAGCTTCTAACTACTTCTTGGTTTCATGCAACCGATATTTATAGGAAAATAACATAACTGTTTTAAGAGAAAAACTTGCTACAAGTGGCTAATTCAAATTAAATCTAACATGACTATTTATAATAAAACTTGCTACAAGTGGCTTAATTCAAATTGTAATAGGACTGTTTAACTTTCTGATCAACTACAGGTGGCTTAATTCGAATTGTAATAGGATTGTTCAACTTCTAATCAGCTACAGGTGGTTTAATTCAAATGAACTCTTCAATAGAACTATTAGACTCTTGATTAGCTATGAAAGAGCAGATCGAGAGTCCTACTACTTCTAGACAACATATTTGACTCCATCATTGACCATGACTTCAGGCATGCTCTTCTATCAATCTGGACTGAGTGAATAGGATAGAATCCATGTCGAGATGATTATGGAAATGCCCATGTGGCCTAGTTCTTCATTTGACACCTTTAACCTACCAAACCATGAGAGTAGCTACGGAATCCATAGTTAGCTATAGAATATATTGCATTCTATAGCTAATTTTCAGAAATATATTAAAATAGAAAGAACATGAAAATATAATATGGTGATTATTTTAATGCTTTCCTATGACAAAACCTAGCATTTATCATCGATTGGATCTGTAGTCTTATGAGAAAATGAGAGAAAAAGGTGAGAACAAATGTCAATGGGAAGGTAATTCCGAGGTTCAACATACCCCCACTGCAGAATCATTGCATGTCTTCATGCAATTTTCCAAACATGTGAGTTCTTCTTCTCTAATGCATTTGCTCAGACACCTCTACTAGTACATCCAATTTTCATCTTTTTCTCTTTTTTGAAGTGACTATCATTCTAGGTTTCCTCATAAGAAGCCTGTATTTGAGGTTAACGACTGTTCTGTTTAGAATCTTATTCTTTATTTTAAACTTGTTGTTTTTCTTATACCATAGTCCTAGATGCAGAATGGTATTATCATGAATTTCCTTGTCCAATTTATTTTGTTCCTTCAAGGTTTCATTCTCTTGTTTGATATGTCTGTTCAATATCTCTAATTCATAAATTTCCTATTTGAGAGAGTCAATTAGAGGTTCTTGTGGATTAACAGAAGGTTCTAGGTTCATTGAGGCACTTCTCTTCTCCATTGATTCTATATAATCATATATTTGTTGTTGCACTGGGTCTATGCATGGATATCTTTTGCTTGAGCTTCCTTCAAAATGATGATCAATATAATTTTGAGGATTGTGTGTAGAAGGGATGTTAAGAGGAGATGTTTTTGGGGTTTCCTCTTCTAACTTTATAAACTCCATCCCTTTTGACGATGTTTTCTTTACCAAACCTCAGAGTCTAGAGATTCTTCTAGGTTGTGGAAGACTTATATTCTCCTCCTCTGTGACCTTTTTCTCCTTTCTTATTTTTCTTCTTGCCCTAATTTGCTTCTTGATTTCTGTCAGTTCTTCAGAGATTAACTTTTCATCATATTTCTACAATGAAGACTCGGGTATATCTTTAATAGTTATACCAGTCGTCTTTCTTCTGCTTCTTCTAACATTATCTTCTTTATGCAACTTTGGTGCTTCTTGGAAATGGTTTCTAATGAGGAAATTCTCCCAGGTATCTCCTATGTTTTTTAAAGGAAACTCAATCAATACCTTTATCAGCATATGATGATAAATGGTTGTATCTATGAACTCTATTTTCTTTTGCACATTTGAGGCCATCCTTCTTAAACTATTTAGCAGGAAGAAAGGAAGATTGATATCTTCATTTTCTAGGAAATTCATCAGTGAACAGATATGGTAGACATACATGCAATGGGATATCCCTTCATAGGTGATAAATTTTTGTAATATCAAAAGCATGTTCTATTAGCACTCAAGATGAACCTCAAGGCTAAGAAAAAGGCAATTCTGAGGTAACCACAGACAAAGCTTTTGATCTGGCATCCAACCCTACTAGACTAGAGAGGGCTCTCTCTTTTCCAACAAGATGTGGCTACAATAAGTTAATTTTAGGCTAGCTATGGAGTGAGGGGATTTGTTTAAAAGTTTTTAGGGTCAAAAATAACGAGATAAAGGACCATTGGGCTATGGAGACGATGCCAGTTTTTGCTGGCAAACTTGGGGCAAAGCAAATACAATGTTCAGCCATATAAGATATTCCAAATGTGACAAGAATAGGGGAGAAAGCCGACTACCCTGTAGGCATCAAACAGGGGATGTATCTATAGTAGTAGCTTTAGAAGAAAGAGAACACATGGTTACTCAGCAGAGCATCTAACAGAGGATGGATTCTTCAAAGAGAACCACTACATTTAACAACAAAATCATCATGAAAGGAGCATCATATATAGATGAATTCCTAACACATCTCTTAGATAATGTTGTAACAAGGTAGAAAAACAAAAGATGTAAGTGAATTAAAGGAAAAACATACTAGACATTAAATACCATGATGGATCCCAAGTCTAAAGGGTAGAAAATGCTTTATTAAAATAATATTCAAGAAAAACTTTACACAGTCCCAAGCAACCTCTCTCTATTGCAAAAATCCAACCTCTACACCTTTACAATAATCCTATTTATATAATATTACAATCATTTTAATTTCCTCAACATAGGAAATAAAAAATAAAAATAAAAATAATAATAAAATCCTATATTAAAACAATATTATAAACTAAACAATATGACTAATTAATTTTCAATTAAAGCCCCAAACTATCTCGAGAACCATGAGAAATAGTTTTTGAAAACCCAAATTTAGGTGAAGGTTTACCAAGTGGATTAATATCACTATATCTACTCCTTTAAGTGTGGAACCATATTCCACAAAATCTTCCCTTTGTCTGCCACCTCGCACCTACCTGCACCAATCATGGAGTTGGTTGATCAACCTACTATTCTTATTGTTCTTTGGATGTTCTTTAACTGCCATTTTTACCCAGAATTCTGCGAGCCATACAATAATTGTAATATCATCAATACAAAGTCATACTCCAGCAATAACCGATATAATTAATTTTAGCACAAGCATCGCGAGGATAATTGAATTTGGCAACCATATCAACCATCGCTTTACTGCAGATAAACTCAAAGATTCCATCACCAACACCTTAGAAACTAAATTATCCCCTATGTTTTCAGCTATAGTATCTCCAGTCATTGTGCAACCTAGTTTTTCAATCCTTGAAGCAATAAAAACTGTGTTCTAAGAATTACGCTTTAACTCAGATATTTAATAAAACAACTGGCCTCCACCTAACAATGTAATCTTGTATCAAATATTTAGCACCATACAATTAATCCTCTATCATTTAATCAATCAGACACTTGGATTCAACATTTTTCGGTGCCTTCTTTTAGCATTCTCATGGGGTTGTCACTAGACTCGTTTGCTAGGCTTTGACCTGTGCGTTATGACTTGTAATATGCAACATGAGTGGCTTGGAGATTTGACAATGAAACATAATGGTTGAATATTAGGCCTTGCATCAAGCAAGAACTCTGCTCCAAAGTTGGATCTCATGATAATGATTGTGTTTAGAAACTAACTGTGCGACCTGTTGCTTCGGTTTGTTGCCCAGGTGTAAGAGATGCGCATAGGACCACACTCCAGATTGACTTGGCTTCGATTTTTTGATTTTTGTGTGTTATGGATACAGGGTCATTGAGCTATGCCTTCGGGTCTCATCTAAAACATGATAGAAAAACAAGAATCCTTGGAACCAATACATAAGGTTGCTTCAAAACTAGGCCATAACTTATCCAATTTGTCTCCCCAGTCAAAATTTTCGAAACTTGAAAATCATTTGTTGTTGTATGAGACACCCAGATTCCTTCTCTATCTTAATATTCACTAGTGTTTCCATATTATAAACATGTAAATCAAGCTGAGACGGATAACTTTAAAAACCATTCGATTTGCATAAATATCATAACATGAGATATAAAGAGATCTGATTTCAGAACCCAACTTGAAGTTAGGTTGTTTAATTTCACTACACTTAGCATCTAGCAACTAAAAGCTAATTTTCCACTAATCTTTCATAGGTTACCTACAAAGGCTCACGTTCATCTATTGAGCCCAGCATCTTACTGATCAAAATATGTCGCTCAGCTGGACCTCCAAATTGTAAACACATTTTTGGATAACATGGTTCCCATTTTGATCTTGCACATAATGCATAACATGTCCATCTATTTCATGGATGAGCTTCAACTACTGGTCAAGATCCACAACCTCAACAGCCTTCTAGAATGGTTCCTCTGTCATAGATCAAACCTCCTTTTGATCCAATGTCCAATAACAATTTCGGGCACACAAACTGCACGACCCTTAATCAATTTCTAGACTAGATGGAAATTATAAATCGCCAATGTAGAAAAGTTTGGGTCTAACCTCTCGCTTAACACTTGTTCACTTTTTAAACTCGAAATCCATCGAATGATGAGGCCCGATTGATCTACGTCTTGCAGGATTACACTAGTGCACAAATTAGTCAATGAAATCAACTGCGTAGGGATGACTGTGGTAAGTCGCTCTTGCTTTAGGAGCTAACCCTTCCAACCTTGCTGCTAACTAAAAGCGATGCTCTTGCTTAATAGTAACACTAAGAGGCACATGAAAGCCATGCTTTAGGCATATTTAGACACAGAAGTGTAGTTCCTTTAGATATATCTCTTGGTTCTAGATTGAAGAGGTCATTTTTTTTTGCAGGCCACGTAAATGGAATGTATGCATTGTGGGTACACATGACTTGTTTGATCATCCCCACATCAATGTCCTCACCTACATTCCTGCAATGAAAAGTCATATATTTGGTTTCAATCTGCTCGTTGGTGGATTCTTTAGCTGAAAACATTATGAATAAGAAGTTCCACATGATGCTTGGGTAGTTGGAGAGGATGTTGTACCAGTATATAGAGCTATTTTGGAGGCTTATAGAGGCCTAGGCACTTAGGGGAATTGCCAAAAAACTTGAATGATGTGTCTAATTGATTAGTTTGCAATGCAACAATTTCATAAGCTGTGTACAATATTGTTCATTGTTGATCCCTTGATATGTGCATATGCATAGTAGAGTGTAGGAGAGGATAAGTTCACTACTATTCTTTATTGTCGATTCTCATTGCCATACTTCTCTTTCTTTCACTATATGCAAGGGTGCTATGAGCTGAAGTGAAATTCTAATAACAAAAATATCTTGATTAATTAGGACCATTTGATATTCCCGTGAATTTCAATTTTGTCAAATGCTGGGAGAGTATCGGTTCTAGTGCCATCATTCAGACCAAACATTAATGGTTGTCTATTGCAATATTTTCAACATCTGAACATACTAATTCCATAATAGAAGCCTTTGAATTTGTAACTTTATCTTGTTCTAGTATCATGAATTTCATGGAAGAATGGTTTTTAGGGTTTCAATAAGCATAGAGCCATCTCGCCAAAGGCTTTTGAAAGTATCCATGTTAAAAGAAAGGGGTAATGACATCATCCCAAACAAGCCTTCCTAGGTAGGCTCTGCAACATGCTTATCTACTGCAGGCTCAAAATTTTATTTCCTCTTGGTCTTATCTATTCAATGATTTTTTCAAATCAATCATTCATTTGATCATATCTTTTGATTCAGGAGCCAATTTTAGGAGTGTGGTATACCATTGGAAAGCTTTTTCTAAGATGCTCCTGATGAACATGCTTACGACATGTTTTGTACTAAAGATCATGTGAAAAAAATCTAACAAAATGGACATAATAAGAGGCCCATTTTGGTCACTGAAGGAAGGCCAAAGGACTGGCTCTAACAATGGCACCATCTGGGCTGGTAGCTTCTTGGAGGTGCCAAGAACAGTAGATCTCTGGGAACATGTAGACTAGTGCCTCATCCATTGGGCAATATGGTAAAACAACTACAAACCCAAAACAACTTATACCAATCCAAAAAACATACACATGCTACAACCTATACATAAACAAATATCAAAAACTAAAATTCTGCCTTGGGCAACTTATTTATACACAAACCTACCCTACATTGTAGCAAAATTAATAGACCAAGTGATGGTGTAATGCCAGATCAACCAACAAAGTAATTGTGACAAAGACACTACTTGGAAGTTCCTGAATCAGGACACAAATGTAAATGCTAACAACCATACATGCACATAATGAATCTGGTTGTGTAAAAGACAATCTGATCTATCATTCAAAATGATAATGTTTTCCATGTACGCTGCAATAGGATCGAAGAAACTAGTCTCTGTTTGCTTCCCCAACTCCTCAATACATGCTTCCAACTGCAAATTATTAATGCAAACATCTAAGGGAAGCCTTACCTTTCCTTCCTTCTACTGGAAAAGGTCCCCAAAGAATGGGACTTGACAGTCTAGTTCCTAGGACTGTATTTTGGTCTCTAATTCAGTTAGATCTTCTTCAATTTGTATGGCAAACTCTTGCAAAAGATTGAGCTTAACTTCATGGCTACATCGACAAGATTTCAGATCAGAAGAAAGATATGAAGCGAAGTTCTCATCTACCTCATCATTTGTGCACATATCATCCCATTCTCTAAAGCCTTGAATAGAGGGCACCTCTATTTTGAATTATTCCTCTTTCTCCATCCATGTTTCAAGAAAGATATGCTAAAAATATGCAAATGACTTAATAAATCTGATAGGAAAACTTTTAATCCATCTTCTACATTTGCCTTGGAACAAATCAAAGAATAATCTGATGAAGACATCTTCCCTTTCTACTCGAATAATTTTCACAAATGTTTTAAAATTTGCTATATGTTCAAAAGTCAAATTCAAATCTTCCCCACTAAATTTAGGGCCATTTCTCAAAATATATGCATCCTTCGGTAATTGATTATGAAAAACTGGAAGATTAGAAAAATTGATACATGAATACCTTGAACAAATAGAAACACCATTTGATTCCTTCATTTAGCTAGTGGAGCCACCATCAATACTTTGAAACTAGGGATTTCGAACAGTGCAGTCGCCAGGTGGATTTTTCAGCCTTCATATGTGTCTAACTACTATCCACCATTAGCAATCAGATCTACAACTCGAACGATCTTTCCTAGAGAATATCTGTCACCTTGTTCCTCGGCAACAATGCCAAAATGTTAGCACTCAGAACGAACCTCAAGGCTGAGAAAAAGGCAATTCTGAGGTAACCACAGACCAAGCTTTTGATCTAGCATCTAGCCCTGCTAGACCAAAGAGGGCTCTCTCTTTGCCAACAATATGTGGCTGAAATAAGTGAATTTTAGGCTATCTATGGTTGCAGGGATTTGTTTAAAAGGTTTTTGGGTCGAAAACAGCAAGAGAAAGGACCATTGGGCTATGGAGACGATGCCAGATTTTGCCGACAAACTTGGGGAAAAGTAAGTGCAATGTTTAGCCAAATAAGATATTGCAAATGTGAGAAGAATAGGGGAGAAAGCCCACTCCCTGTAGGCATCAAATAGGGGATGGATCTACAGTAGAAGCTTTAGATGAAAGAGAAACACAAGGTTACTCAGCAGAGCATCTAACAAAGGATGGATTTTGCAAAGACAACCACTACATTTAACAACAAAATCATCATGAAAGGAGCATCGTGTATAGATGAAATCCTAACACATCTCTTAGGTAATGCTGTAACAAGGTATAAAAATAAAATATGTAAGAGAGTTACAGGAAAAACATACTAGACATTAAACACTGTGATGGATCCCAAATCTAAAGGGCAGAAACTACTTTATTAAAATAATATTCAAGAAAAACTTTACACAGTCCCAAGCAACCTCTCTCTATTGCAAAAATCCAACCTCTATGCCTTTAAACTAATCCTATTTATATAATATTACAATCATTTTAATTTCCTCAACATAGGAAATAAAAATAAAAATAATAGTAAAATCCTATATTAAAACAATATTATAAACTAAACAATATAACCAATTAATTTGCAACTAAAACCCCAAACTATCTTGATAACCATAAGAAATAGTTTTTGAAAACCCAAATTAGGTGAAGATTTGCCAAGTGGATTAATATCATTGTATTTTCTCCTTTAAGTGTGGAACCATATTCCACAAAATCTTCCCTTTGACTGCCACCTCATACCTGCCTGCACAAATCCTGGAGTTGGTTGATTAACCTATTGTTCTTGTTGTTCTTTGGATGTTCTTTGACTTCCATTTGTACCTCAAATTCTGCGAGCCATACTATAACTGTAATATCATCAATACAAAGTCATACTCTAGCCATAACCGATATAATTAATTTCAGCACAAGCATCGTGAGGATCATTGAATTTGGCAACCATATCAACCACCGCTTTACTAGAGATAAACTCAAAGATTCTATCACGAGCACCTCAAAACTGAATTATCCCCTATGTTTTCAGCAATAGTATCTCCAATCATTGTGCATCCTGGTCTTTCAATCCTTGAAGCAATAATAACTGTGTTCTAAGAATTACACTTTCACTCAAATATTTAGTCAAACAACTAGCCTCCACCTGTTAAAAATGTAATCTTGTATCAAATATTTAGCACCATAGAATGAATCCTCTGTCATTTAATCAATCAGGCACTTGGATTCAACATTTTTTCGGTGCCTTCTGTTAACATTCTCATGGTCTTGACACTAGACTCATTTGTTCGGCTTTGACCTATGCATTATGACTTGTAATATGCAGCATGAGTGGCTTGGAGACTTGGCAATCAAACATTAGGGTTGAATATCAGTCCTTGCATCAAGAAAGAACTCTACTCCAAGGTTGGATGTCATGATAATGACTGTGTTTAGAAAATAACTATGTGACCCATTGCTTTTGTTTGTTTCCCAGGTGTAAGTGCTGCATGTAGGGCCACACTCCAGATTGGCTTGGCTTCGATTTTTTGACTTGTGTGTGTTGTGGATACAGGGGCACTGAACTGTGCCTTCGGATCTCATCTAAAGCATGATAGAAAAACAAGAATCCTTGGAACCAATACGCAAGGTTGCTTCAAAACCAGGCCGTAACTTATCCAGTTTGTCTCCCCAGAGAAAATTTTCAAACTTGAAAATCATTTGTTGTTGTATGAGACACCCAGATTCCTTCTCTATCTTAATCTTCACTGGCGTTTCCATCTTATAAGCAAGTACATCAAGCTGAGCCGGATAACTTTAAAAACCATTCGATTTGCATAAATATCATAACATGAGATATAAAGAGATCCGATTTCAGAACCCAACTTGAAGTTAGGTCGTTTAATTTCACTACACTCAGCTTCTGGCAACTAAAAGCTAATTTTCCACTAATCTTTCATAGGTTACTTGCAAAGGCTCGCTTTCATCTATTGAGCCCAACATCTTATTGATTAGAATCTATCACTCGGCTGGACCTCCAAATTGTAAACAAATTTTTGGATAACATGATTCCCATTTTGATCTCGCACACAACGCATAACATGTACATCTATTTCCTTGATGAGCTTCAACTGCTGGTCAGCATCCACAACCTCAACAGCCTTCTGGAATAGTTCCTCCTTCGTAGATCAAACCTCCATTTGATCTAATGTCCGATAGTGATTTCAGGTGCACAAATTGCATGACCCTTAATCAATTTCCATACTTGATGGAAATTATAAATCACCAATGTAGAAGAGTTCGGGTCCGACCTATCACTTAGCACTCATTCACTTTTTAAACCTGAAATCCATCGAATGATGAGGCCCAAGTGATCTACGTCTTGCGGGATTACACTAGCACGCAAATTAATCAATGAAATCAACGATGTAGGGATGACTGTAGTAAGTCGCTCTTGCTTTAGGAGCTAACCCTTCCAACGTTGCTGCTGACTGAAAGCAATGCTCTTGCTTCATTGTAACACCAAGAGGCACATGAAAGCCATGCTTTATGCATATTTAGACACAGAAGTGTAGTTCCTTTAGGTTTGTCTCTTGGTTCTAGATTGAAGAGGAAATTGTTTTTGGTAGGCCACGTAAATGGAATGTATGCGTTGTGGGTACACATGACTTGTTTGAGCATCCCCACATCAATGTCCTTGCCTATATTCCTGTAATGAAAAGTCATATATTTGATTTCAATCTGCTCATTGGTGGATTCTTTAGCCCAAAACATTGTGAAGAAGAAGTTCCACGTGATGCTTGGGTAGCTGGAGAGGATGTTGTACCAGTATGCAAAGCCATTTTGGAGGCTTATAGAGGTCTGGGCACCCAGGGAAATTGCCAGAAAACTTGAATGATGTGTCTAATTGATCAGTTCGCAATGCAACAATTTCATAAGCTGTGTACAATATTTTTCATTGTTGATCCCTTCATATGTGCATATGCATAGTAGAGTGTAGGAGAGGATAAGTTCACTACTATTCTTTATTGTCAATTCTCACTACCATACTTCTCTTTCTTTCACTATATGCAAGGGTGCTATGAGCTGAAGCAGAATTTTGATAACAACAATATCTTGATTAAATAGGACCATTTTATATTCCCCTAAATTTCAATTTTGTCAAATGTTGGGAGAGTATCAGTTCTAGTGCATTCAGACCAAACATTAATGGTTTCCTGCTGCAATATTTTCAACATCTAAACATATTGATTCCATAATAGAAGCCTCTGAATTACTTTATCATGTTCTAATTGTTGGGTTGTGTTATATTCTTTCCACAAATAACCTACGTAGTGAACCGGGGGGTTAGAGGGGGGCGGAGCCCCCCCTTCGCCGCGTCGATTGCGCAGCGGGGGGGTCACAGGTAATTTCTGTACGGGGTTAAAACCTACATTTGGTATCAGAGCTGTTTTGGCTTCAAGGGGACGCCTTTGTTGCTGAGGGGTTTCGCTCGGGCCTGTGGTAGACCCTGTTCAGTGGGAGATCTGCGAGATCGATTCTGGTGGTTAAAGAAGATGGCGAGCAGCGGAAAGATAGAGATTGAGAAGTTCAATGGTCAGAGTTTTGAGTTGTGGAAACTCAAGATGGAGGATCTGTTGGTGGATGAAGATCAGTGGATCGCGGTAGATCCGGGTACTAATCCAATGGGAGTGACCGATGAAGAATGGAAGCTGGATTGGAAGGCAAAGAGCACAATACGATTGTGTGTCTCAGATTCAGTATTGTTGAATGTATCAGGGAAGCTACGGCGAAGGCTCTGTGGGACAAGTTAGGGACTTTGTACCAATCTAAGTCTATGGTGAATAAACTATTCCTGCGGAAAAAGCTGTATAACCTGAGGATGAAAGATGGAGACTCGGTGACAGAGCATCTGAATGTGTTTAACACTATGGTAAGTCAGTTATCATCTATTGATATTAAAATTTCATATGAAGATAAGTGCATCAGTCTGTTGTGTTCTCTACCAGATTCGTGGGATAGTCTGGTTATTGCAATAGGTAGCAATGCAACTGCTTTGCAGTTTGATGAAATAGTCTCAGCCTTGGTGACGGAGGAGATGAGACAAAAAAATATGGACAACCAGAATGGTGATGCCTTGTCTGTAAGAGGGTGGTCCCAGAACAAAAACAAAAATAATTCATCGAGTGGGAGATCTAAATCTCCAGGAAAACCTATAAAGTTGGTGTGATGGAAATGCGGAAAGGAAGGGCACTTCAGAAGGGATTGTAAATCTAAAGCTCCTGATAAAGGAAAGGGATCTGATGATGCTCCTTCTGCAGAGGCGAAAACCACGTCAGATGAAAGTGAGGATGTGTACTTGGCTTCTTCAAGTACACATGTAGATCATGAGGCATGGTTGATTGACTCAGGTGAATTCTTTCACTTCACTCCCCATAGAGAGTGGTTCTGCGAGTATGAGAAATATGATGGTGGTGATGTCTTCTTAGGAGATGATAGGAAGGCTAGAATCATTGGTCGCGGAAAAGTAAAGTTGAAGTTGCAAGGTGGAAGGGTTAGAACCATTCCGGGTGTTCTGCATATTCCTGCGTTGGCCAGAAATCTGATTTTTGTAAGAAAGTTGGATGATGCAGGTGTAAAGACAATGTTCAAAAAGAAGACAAATGCATAAGGGAAGGTGGAGAAATACAAAGCTCGGTTGGTAGCAAAAGGTTATTCCCAGGTGCCGGGAATTGATTTTGGTGATATTTTTTCTCCTGTTGCCAAGGTAACTTCGATTAGATTACTTTTATCTGTTACTGCTACTTTTGATTTTGAGGTAGAACAGATGGATGTGAAGATAACATTTCTTCACGGGGATCTGGAAGAGGAAGTCTACATGAAGCAACCTGAAGGCTTTACAGCGAAGGGTAAGAAATAACTGGTATGCAAGTTAAAGAAGTTTATGTATGGGTTAAAACAGTCACCAAGGATGTGGTATCAGAAATTTGATACATTTATATGGGAACTTGGGTTCACCAGAAGCAAAGCAGATCACTGTGTGTATTTTAGATTAATTGGTGACCATGTTATTTATTTGGTCTTGTATGTGGATGATATGTTGCTGGGTGGAAATGACAAAGAAATTATCCAGGATTTGAAGACCCAATTGTCGTCCAAATTCAACATGAAAGATCTTGGTGCTGAAAACTCTATTTTGGGCATGGAAATTAAAAGAGATTGGGCAAAGAGGAAAATCTGGTTAAACCAGAGGAAGTATGTTGAGACAATACCACGGAGGTTTAATATGCAGGATAATAAACCGGTGAAGGTTCCTATTCCTGTAGGTGTGAGGTTATCTGCTGAACGATGTCCCAAGACACAAGAAGAGGAAGAGGACATGTCCCGTGTTCCATATGCAAGTGCAATCGATAGCCTGATGTATGCAATGGTCTGTACTAGACCAGACATTGCACATGTTGAGATTGCAACAAGATGATGGAGCTTAGTGAAAAGAGTCGCCTTCACTAAGTGGGCCCGCATGCTATTTTTGGCGCAAGTCTATTTTTAGACTATGTCTATTTTTAGACATATG